>RJWM01032692.1:0-21249 GCA_004363535.1 Dasyprocta punctata | reverse complement strand
TTGAACTTCTGGAATCTTGATTATTATATGTCTGGGTGTAGGCTTATTTTGGTCAGGTTTAGCTGGAGTTCTATATGCTTCAGTTATCTGAAAGTCTCTTCCTGTTCCCATGCTTGGAAAATTTTCTGAAATTATTTCTGTAAATAGGCTTTTAATTTGATTTGTATTGACCCCTGCTTTTTCACTCACACCTTTTATTCGTAAATTATATTTCCTTGGGTTGTCTTGCAGCCATTGCACTGCCACTTTCAGATTTCTTAATATTTTTAGAAAGTCTTTTCTTTCTCTCTCCCAGGCTGCCATTTTTTCTTCCAGTTTTGAAAAGCTATCTTTAGTGTCCTTCAGGTGGTTCTGCCAACTTTTATTGGAGTCTTTGAGTTCCTGGTATTCTCTCTGAATCTGACTGATGCGTTTTAAGTCTTTATTTGTTTCATTCTCAATTTCCTTTGATTTTCCATCCTCCACCTTTCCGGCTATGTCTCCTTTAGAGGCACTTAGCGATTCCCCTTATGTATTTCAATTCTCAGTTGGGCTAACAGTGCCACTTTAATTTCTTTTATAGCTTCATGGAGTTGTCTCTTCACTTCGGTTGTCATCTCCTCTGAGAGTTTAATTTTTGGACTCCCAACCTTTTCTGCGTTTGCTTCTCCTGGATTTGTTCTGCTTGTATCGGAGTCTGGAGAGTGCCCTCTACCTTTCCATCTTGGCATTTTCCTGGGCTCTACTGTGAGCCCGTGTTGGTCCACTGCCTTTCCACAGCCCACCTCCACTCCACAAATGTCTGGCACAGTGCGTGAGGATGGGGCCGCTGCCTGGGAACACGTACCAGGCCATCTGCCTAACTTCCCCTATCACCCCCAGGAAGCCCGTGCAGATTCCACCAGGACCCTCCAGGGCCCGGCATGGGCAAGGAACCGTGCCTAATTAGGTGCGGTTCTGGTCTCAAAATGAATGCCTGTCCCTCGCTCTCCCTCGGGGATGGGGGATGAGGGGCTGGGACCCACTGGGTTCACTCACTTGCCAGCTCACAACCACCTCATTCCACAATCAATCACTGCCTCTGCCATCTCCACCACAGCCGCAGCAATTCAATCATGCATTGCCAGCACTTTAATCGCACTTTCCCAGTTCAGGTCCTGCCACTAATTGGATTCGGCTCCAGTCAGAGGCGCCGCCACCTTTGTTTGTTTACTTCTTCTTTTTTTTACTCTTTCTGTGGGCTACAGTTCTCGTCCTAGACTCCTCTTAGGTCCAAAGGACCCATCTCCCTCCCCTTTCCTTCTCTCTGTTATTATATTATTTTATATTCCAGCATTTGGATGGTATATTCCAGGGAGTCTCCCAATCGCGGTGTTATTGGTCAGCCATTTTGCAGGAAGTCCAAGAATTCTTATTTTTATGAAAAATAACTTTTTCAAGACAAAGAACAGTGTCATTATTTTACAATTTTTGCAGATTTTGTATTCAGTGTTTTAAGAGAAGGTAGCTAGATTCTCACAACCACTTCTGCCTTCAGTCTGTTAAAATGTTACATGCCATACAGCCTCTGGAAAACACCACTGTATTCTCATAAAGGAATAAGAATGAAAAGTCAATAATATCTTAGCATCATAGTGAAAATAGTTTTGACCTCCCAGATTCCATGACAGACTTGCCAAGACTCCGGGCCACACTGAGGACTCATATAGGAAACTTACTATGTTCTGGGCTCTCTGGGTTAGTTGGGCTGTCTGATTTAATTCCCACAACTCTATGTTGTACTGTTATATGCACTATTTGTCTTCCTAAAATTCATATGGTTAGATCCTCACCTCCAGATTGAGGGCCTGTGGGAGGTAATTAAAATATAAGGCTGGAGCCCATGTGAATGGGTTGGTTCCCTGACAAAAGTGACCACAGTGAGCTCTCTAGCCATCTTTCTGCCTTGTGAAGGTATCATAGGAAGTTGGTTTTCTCCATCCAAGAAAGGCCCTCCCTAGAACCCAACCATGCTGACACCCATATCTCAGATATTCCAGCCTCCAGGACTGTGAGCTAGATACTTTTGTTGTTTATAAGTCACAGTCTGTGGCATTTTTCTCATAGTAGCCCAAACAGACTAAGGTAGGTAAATGCTAATACTAGCCCACTTTAGAGGTGAGGTACTGAAATTTATCAAGGGTAAGTAACATGTCTCCAGCCACACAGTGGCAAGATCAGAATTCAAATCCAGGTCCCCTGATTCTATGGCCTGTGCTCCTTCCTCCCATCCCCTCTCAGTCCCAATTACCCTGATGTTACAGGAAACTGAGTTAGATAGAAATATTATAGGCAGTCAGACAGGGCTAGGCCCTCAAAGGAACTAGCACAGGGAACCAAACATTTTGTGACCTTGGAAGAGGCACACCTCTTGCTGTGGGCCAGATCTAATGACAGAAGGCAAAACAAATGCAACCACACCCTAAGTATAAACATTAGGGATTAGGTATGATCACCTTGAAAAACCAAAAATTACCATCCCAATCCCCTACAGAAAGAGTCACTGATTTGTAAGAATGTTTGCTTACTATGTGACTCACTCCCCCATTTGTCCCTGATTTGGTCAATTTTACCTAAACAATTAATCTTATTGGTTGACCACAGTTCCGTCCCACCTCAAGCCCATCTGCCTTGTGAGTTCTCAGTTTTCCCCATCATGGTTTTACTCTATAAAAGTCACTAGGAAAGACAGAGTCTTTGGCAACCCATTTGGGACCCCTTCTGTCTCTCTCTCAGACAGAAGCTTTCTTTCTCTCAATAAATATTTCTGTTCTTAACCTCCATTGTTCCTAAAATTCATCCTTTGATTTTAGAGAACATGAACTCGTACTGGACATATAGTAGGTTGGGAGTTTCTTTCCCCTATATCATTAATATATTATTAACAGGCATCATTAACCATGTACCTAAAGCTCGCTGCTCTCTACCTTCAGTCTAACCTTTTTCTCTTCCAGATTAGACCACAAGCTAAGCATCTCACCTGCCCACCACGATTTGTCTGGATGGCCATTATAAAACTGTTAACAAATTGTAGCTCCACAGAGCTAACAGGCAATTAAAATCCTTCCTCCTTCTTTGCACTTATGGAGAAACTGAGGCCCAGGAGAGGAAGGATACTTGCATGTGATTATATAACACAGCTAGTTATTAGCAGAACCAGGATAAGAACTCAACCCTCCTAGCTACTGAACTGTGACTCTCCTATCATAAATGGCATGTTACCTCATATCCCCTAATTCAACTGAGTACTTTTTTAAATGTAATAGCAAACTAGCACTGTCCTTATGGGGCATTTCAATTTTAGCTGCTACCTAACAGTGTCTTCTATAGAAGGACAGGAAATTGTTGAAATTGTAAAGGTTTTCAAGTTAGCTAATAAGCGACATATTTTTGGCTCCTGGAGGGATGATATTTTACTCCATTGCAATAGTAACATCAACCTTAATAACAAGTTGGCACTTAATAAATATTTATTGAATGATTAAATAAATGAATGTCTCCATCCACTCACTATATCTAACTCACTGCATTTTTTTAAAGTCTGGTCTGCAGAAATGTGATTTATTTTACAAATCCCTTGGTGGAGGCCAGGTAGGAGATTTACACGTAAAAAGAACCATTGAGATTTCATGTGCCAATGAAGTTTCATCATTTTGCCTTTTGTTTCCCTTTCTAATTCCCGCTCGTGACCAAGGCCTCCACCCACCACCCTCACTGCTAGAAAAGAGGGAGGGAAACTTTAAAAGAAGAAGGAGGAGGAGAAAGAGAAGAAGGAAAAGATAAAGTGCCTTTGTAACAGCTCAGACTTTATCTACGGCTTCCTCTTGAAACTACCCAGCCCTTCCTTTCAGATTGTAAAACTGTGCCCTTCTTTAGTATTTATTGTGAAGGGAAAAACAAGAAAGGAATTGCCTTTCCAAATGCTCTCAGAAGTCCTGAGATTGCAAGGTGAAAACGTTCACTTAGGGAATCAGACTCAAAGAAAGGCTTCTTCCTGGTTAGGACACACCTGCTCACCCAAGAAGGTTCTGGCTCTAGTGTCCAGGGACAAGGGCTTTACAGAGCCCAGTGGTACAGCTGTTTGCATTAGGAAAACTGCTTACACTGTAAATACTCCAAGGTATTGTGCCTGGTGTACAAAAACCTTGGTTCCAGAGCAAATACATAAATCTGACCGTGACATGGGCAGCTTAGCCAGCCACATGTTGGGAAATGTTCTGAGTTTTCTTTATGAAAGCAGATTGCTTTGCCCCATGGATTTAGAGGATCCTGTTTTCTTTTTTCATTTCAAGTCCTCAGGCTCTCAGAATAATTGAAAGCAAGCAGGTCATACCAGGTGCTGTGAGAACAATGAAAAAGCACTGTTGGACCTAAAAACATTAGTCATTTGGGGAATTTTCCCTTTCTTTTCAAATAAGACCTGATGGAATTAGCTGTTCAGTACAGTTATTCCAATTTAGCTGGACCCGGTGGTTTTTTAGACAATGTCTATAATGGACCAAGTTCAGTGGGTGTTTTCAAATAACTGGCTTGTCTGATGAAAAGAAAGATAGCCAACCAGATACCAAAGTTCTGAATAAATAAGAAAAAAAATCAGTGAAATAGTTGAGTTACAATAAAATATCGATTACAAAGCTTGTCCCACTTGTAACCTTCACTGCAGCTGTAGATTCACATACAGTCTCTTTGCCTCAAATGTGATCTCTTTGTCCAAATCAAAATTAGTGCAAACTCAGTCAACCCTAAACCAGGACCCAACAAATTACTCAAACATTTGCTATTCTGACAGTCCTGTTGTTTATAGCCACTTCCCTTTGTTACTTTAATTTCTTCCCCCTCAAAAAAGAATAGTTGAAATTTATGGCTAGGAGAAATAACTGATTACTTCTGGCAAGTTAACTGAAGGAGCCAATTGTTCCATACGGCAAGAATCAGAAGGCTAAGGAGCCATTCACCAGGAAAGACTGATGTGCGAAAGGCCAGAGCAATGTTCCCTCCATTGTGTGACAAAAGGTTTTCATGTTTGGTTCCAAATTCCTAAAGGCAGCCTGGTGTGTAACAGGCTCCACCATCAGGAAAGCATGAGAGAGTTGAGAGTTCACGCTTCACACTTGCGACAGGGTCAACCTCCAGGATACAAAGGTTTCCTGTTCACTTTTGTTGAAGTGGTCAAGACCTTTTGCGTAATTGTCAAGACAGGAACAACAAAATGGCTGCTTTGCAATGTTCACATGCATCCTGAATGGCCTCGGGCTTCTTCAAAGTCCAGCTAGGAATGAAATCATGGAGCCACAGGGGACCCTTCCCCGTCCCACATACACAGAGAGAGAGTCAGACAGACAGACAGACAGATAGAATAGCAAAATAGGAAAAAAGAGAAGGGGCCACACTTACAGTTTTATAACAACTTCCTCTCTCAAAGTTAGCCTGGTCCTGTGGAAACTACGCTAATCCCTTTTGAGGATGACTTAATGAAATTCTACCAGGCTCCACCTCCTCAAGATTTACTACCCTACAGTATTGTTGGACTGGGGACCAAACTTCCAGCTCACGAATTTTGGAGGAACAGAACATAGCACCAACCCTCTTCCCTTGAAACAACCACAACCTACCTGTCCATGTAGCTTCCCACAGGCGCAGGCTGCCTCCAGAGGACTAACAGACCCTACCTGCTTCCCTCCTGCCCCGCCTCCCTACGCACAAAGCTCCTTGTAGTGGGAATCCTTTATCTACCAAAATCTCAGTTCATGTAAATCATACACTGAATAGACCTTGAACACTAAAACCCTGAGAGGCAAGCAACTGCTAGACCGCACTGAGGGTCAACCTGTTACATACAGTAGATCCAAGCAAGACCCCAAAGGAATGGATTCCACTTATACGGGTGACTCTGGTCTGACAGTCCTTCAGTTCTCCTCAATCTTCAGACAGGTTTGTTATACACACAGCTAAGAATGAGAAAGTCCTAGAATTAAAAAAAAAAAAAAAAAGATTTTAAAATGGGAGCTAACAACAAGATGATCTGGTTCAGCCAACTGCAGGAAGAAGAAACCCCCAACCTTATGTCCTCTGCATGGTCCTAATAACAATACCAACTCTAATCACTAACAGGCAGCCATAGCGTTAGACTTTATGAAGCATTTTACATACATTATTTCATTTAAATAATAAACTGAGCCCAACCCTGTAGACCCCTACTTGTTAAATAGCAATGAAATGGGACTTTCTGTTTCTAAGTAAGGAAGCATCATAAAAAAAAATCTTATTAAAAATAGCTCTAAAGGCAATTTGGACATCAAAGAACTTTTTATGAAACAACATTTTGATGAGTTAAGTGTAAATGAATCAGAAACATATGGATTAAATTTTAGTTAAAATAAACAAGGGTTTAAAAAATAGAGACAAAGTAATTTAAAAACACATCTTATTTAATCCAAAGTGCCTGGGGAAAGAAAGGGACTGAAGGTTTCGTAAACCAGGGAGGTGAAAACCGGCAGCTGGGTTACCTGGAGTACTTATGCTGGATTTAGAGAGTGAAATGCTACAAATTTTAATTCCTAAAGGAGTAAAGACCTAGAGGTGTCTTAAAATTTTCCTTGAAGTTATAAAATTGCTGTATTAATACTAGATGATTAAAATTATGAATTAAGTGATCCACAGATTGATATTGATAATACCATTGAGCTTCTGTCTTTCTAACATCATTTTAACTGTTTTATGGAATGCCACTAAGGAGTAATGTGCTCTGTTTTCAAAATCTGTAATTTCTCTGACACACATCTGTAATCCCAGCATTCTGGGAGGCTGAGGCAGGAGGATCACAAGTTTGAGCCAAGCTTGGGGCAGCATAGTGACTTAGTAAGATCACATCCCAAAATTAAAAATTAAAAATAAAGACCAAAGGTTGTAACTCAGTATAAAGGTTATGAGTTCAATCCCCAACAATACCCAAAAAATATTTCTCTCTCTGTCCCTCTTTCTCTCCCTCTCCCTCTTTCTAGTTAGCTAAATGTTCCTGGGATTGTTTCTGTATCCTCCACTGATCCACATGTCTGTTTTCATGCCCCCACCATGCTGTTTTTATTACTGTAACTTTGTAATATAACTTTAAATCTGGGATTGTAATACTTCCTGCTTGAGGGAGAGTATTTTGAGGGGGGTCAATGGCAATGTCTCTTTTACTGTAATAATTCTTTTTTTAATCTAAGCATTCACCACACCCAATATTTTGATCACACTGCCCACTTATCTATAGTGAATATTACAGCTGGTCATATTTTGCAGATACATTATATTAGCAGATACATTGTTCTTTTCCAGGAGTAAATAACATTGCAAGGCTCAGGTTTCCTTCTTTCTCCTTCTGCCAGGAATGAAATCTGAAAAGCAGTTGCCAGTCTTAGTCCAGCCCCAATTGCTACTAAATAAGTGCTACTTGGTAGAATACGGTAATTAATAGAGTTCTAGGAAAAGTTTGAGGCACCTTCTGGGTGTCTGCAGTAAAACTGGATTATGATGGAGGAGGGTTCCAGTACCAACTGTCGTCCACTCATTTATGATATCCCATCACTTACTGCATTCCGAAACCAGAGCAGCATAAGGCAAATCATCAAGTTGTCAAGGGTTGTATTTCTCAGTGTTCTGACTTCTCTTGTTAGATTTTACAGCTTCTTTATACATGCTCAGACCTGGTGCCCTTGTTGGGTAGAGAAGAAAACACTGTGCTCAAAGTCACGAACCTGAGTTTGAGACCCACAGCCTCCACTTTCTGGTAGATTTATTAAGAATTCTTCCTATAAAAAACCATTTCTTTTCTTCCAAGTCATTCCTCCTTGTTTTGTGTTTGGATATTCTGGGCTTAAAAATGGATATGCTGTCTACTATGTCTGATGTTGCCTAGTTTGAATGTCACATCTGTGCACTCAGAAAGTCCAGTATTTCTGTCTGATGACCTGACCTTCATCTGTGCAGACATACTCTGTTCTGCCCACTTCACTTCCCCCCACATTGCTTCCTCTCCCGCCTTCTCACTGCCATTTCCTGCCATCAAGAGCCTGTCTACCCTGGGGTCAACCTTTCCCAGGATCTTTTCCACGAGATACTAGCCCTCCCCTCAAGTCTTGTACCCCTAACTCTGACATTCCCCATCTGATACCATCCATCCTCACTACTTGGTCCACAGCAACATCATCCCTTCTAATCTTGCACTGTCCAATACCGAGACAACTAGCCATGTGCACCTTTTTAATTTCTTGAAATTAAATAAAATATTTAACATTCAGGTCCTCAGTCCTGCTGGCCTCAATTCATGCGTTCAGTAACCAAATGTGGAGTGGTTATAATGAATGGAACATGTATGGAGTTCACTCATCATTTCAAAAAGATGTGTTGGACAGCACAGTTCTATACTGCCAAGGGCTACACCCTTGTGCTCCAGGTGTTCTGCAAACTCTCCCAGTCATTTGCTACCCCTACCTTTCGGCCTGCCGTGTGAGGTTCTAGCTATATCTCTCAACTTCTTGTCTCTCATGGGGCCAATGCAAGCTCCTTTTACAGAGAAATGAAAGTAAAATACTACCATTTTAAGTATCTTGTACTATGCTAAGCACTTTGTGAAGTAGGCAATAGCTTTTTTAAAACCGGAAGCATTAAGTGAAGTGACTTGGATAGGCCTTGCAGCCAGCAATTTAAACCCTGGCTTTTCTGGCTCACCACTAACATAGGAAGCTGGTTAGTTCACTGTTGTGTTGGGGTGTCCTATGTGTTTCAGGTTAGCAACACCTCTGGCTTCTACTACTGGATCCCTGGAACACCTCCCCTACTTGTGACAACCAAAATGTCTCCCGGCATTGCCAAGTGCCCCCAGGAAACAACATTATCTTCCACTGAGAGCCAGTGGTCTAAATGGTCAGTCAGAGTTGGCCAGATGTGTGAATAGATGCCCCTCAGAATATTGACTTCTTACTTCTAGCAAGTGAGAAGCGAAATGACAACTACTCTTGGAAGGAATGAAAAAACCCTTCCTTTAACCTCTCCTAATCCCCTCAATGCCCCATCTGGGAAACGTTCTGAGCTGCTCCCTTCCCTGCTGGGCAGAGATAGTCAGCCAGCCCACTCTGGCCACCTGGTTTGCATGCACTGCCCCAGCGACCAGTCCCGTGCAGGGTGGCTGGGTTCTTGAGACCTGTGGGAGCAGAAGACAGAGCTTCTGCCCAGGTCATCCAGTGCCTCTGTGACACTGACATGAGAAGAAGAACAGCTGTCATGAACTGGGAGTGGGGACCCAGGGCCTCAAAAGTGACTCTGAAGCCATGACAGGCAGGAGGACAGGCCACACTAGGATGCAGGTGTCCATCTTTATAAGCAGTCACTAGTTGAATAAGGCAAGTTAAGATGGTCTTTTCAAAATGGTGGGATCTGCTATGGTAGCTCTGCCCTACTATAGTTTCAGTGTCCTATCACCCTCATCTTCCCCTGCTTCTCCTTTGTTTGATTGTCTTGTAAGTATGAAAACTATACATGCTCCTAAGGAAAACACTTTTTCAAAGAAAGATGTATCTAAAGAAGCATTTCCTCACTAACCCTCTGGGAAATTCTGCAGATAAAAAATAGGTCACATAAATTCAAGAAAAGTCAATTAGTCTGTCCCCTCTCTGGGTTTCCCAATGAGTATTTGTATACAAAGTCTCTAAGAAGTCCTGCAGCAAAGAAGTGTGAATCACAAGCAAAATGCACCTTCTTTAGCAAACTCAAGCAAGAGAAGATCACAACTCCACACTAACCCTTTGGGAAGAAGTGAGATCATGGAAAGAACCAGTGTAAAAATGTATCTAAAAGTGAGAACAGCCAGGTATGGTGATGCACACTTATAATTCCAGAACTCTTGGAGGCTGAGACAAGAAGATAGAAATTTGAGCCTAGCCTGGGGAATTTAAGTGACTTAACCAGACTCTGTCTCAAAATTTATATTTTTTTTTTCAAAAGGTTTATGAGAGGCTGAGGCAAGAGGATCAAAAGTTCAAGCCCAACCTGGGCAACTTTGGCTAGTAGGTGAGAGTTTGTCTCCAATTAAGGAAAAAAAATTAAATGCTAGAGGAGACTGAAGCAGAAAAATCTCAAGTTTGATTCCAGGCTTGGCAACTTAGCAATTTAATGAGATCTTGTCCCAAAATAAAATAAAAAGGGCTGGGGATATAACTCAGTGCAAAGGTCCTGGGTTTGATCTTCAGTACCACCAAAAGAAAAATAAAAGTGTGATTATGAACACAAACATCTGCTAGAGCATAGAGAGGGTGCTCTTTGCAATGTAGCAGGAAAACCTTGACTTATGAACCCACTGGATTATGAACAAATTTCACAGACTCAAATTTAAAAAAAAAAAGGAAAAGAAAGAAAATTGAAAAAAGGAATAGAACATTTTTCCACAATGAATATGTAAAGAATTATTCTTACAAAAATAATCTGTTTACACTTTTATTTTAGGTTCAGAATTTCAGATGTTCTCCATCTCTTCTTCTTATGAGTCCAACTCCTGGCTTTAATTAAGAGTGTTATACTCAGCTTTTAATGAACAATAAAATCCAGAAATGAACAGTTACAGTTTATGAATAATGATCATCATCTGGCTGAAGCAGTCACTGGCCAATCATGCCCTCCATCAAAGCTATTTCCTCCTTTCCTCATCTCTTTTCCCTCCATAGCTCTTCTAGAGCCATTACAAGAACACCAGGGCACCCGGAAGCTCTTGCCTTCTTAGGTCACAGGGCTAGTATGTGGCAAAGCAATGGAAAAATTCCCTATCATCCACGCCATCTTCTAAAATGATGGCAATAACCATGGCAACATCAATAAATGAAGTCACTTTCTGCCAGTTAGTGTTAAAAGTGCTTTTCTAAAAGAAGAGATTTGGCCCTGTTCAGGGAAGTGGTAGGACCTAACTGGAGGAAGTCAATCACTGGTCGCATGTCTTAGAAGGGGAAAGAAACAGAAACTGAGACAGAGACAAGCCAGAGACACCATACACCCTTCAAAATCACACCCACAGTGCCCCACCTCTTCCCACTGGGCTCCATCTCCTCAAGTTTCCACTATCTCCAGGGACATTCCACGTCAAAACTGTAACAGACATCTTACTACTATAAACAAAATCTTACATTTTTTTATTTATTACTAGTGTAGAGAAATGTAATTACATAAATATACATGGCAAGTTCAAAACCAAAAGCAGTTCTGGGAGTCTTTTGTGTCTTCACTTGTGCTGTTGTGGCTGCCTGTATGCCTGCACTGACTCAAAACATTTATTTTTCATTGTCATTTTGGCTTTGAGAAAGAGGTAGAAGTCTCATGATGCCAGAGCTGGTGAATAAAGTAGATGAGGATAGAGATCCCTTTCCCGTCTTCATCACAGTCCAGGAAGTTTGTATTTGTAATCTCATGGAAAAGTTATTGGAATTTTAATGAGTTAATTCCAATCTACCACTTCCAGTGCAACCCATGGTGAGAATAAAGACATTAAGGTTTATTTATAATTATGGGGGGGCCAAGGGGTCCTGAGTCTGGCCTGGATGAAGGTTTATCAAAACAAAGGCCTGGATGCAAGGCCTTACTCAGATTTTATTAATTCGTGAAGAAGGGAGTGGCTCGAGGATGAGTGACTGTGCGAATGGTGGGAGGTACGAGTACTGTGAGCTGAGCTAGGTAGGAGGCCTGAAAGCGCCCCTGCAATATGCAGAGAGAGGGGTATGCAGAAAGACCAAGCAGTGTAACACAACTGAAGTAGCGTTTAATGTTCAGGCAGTGGTGCTTCAGCTCTCACGTACAAACTTTTTCTGCCCTGGGAAGGCTCGAAGCTCAATTCCAATTGACAGCCTTGGAGCAGTGGCTCAACTCTAGGAAGTCACAGGGTAGGGAAATGACTGTCACCTAGCTTCAAAGATTGTGCATCAGCACCTCAGTTAGTCCTATTTACATTGCTTAGAGCCAATTGAAGAGAAAAGGAAATGGCCTAGCCAGGTATGTATGTGTCAGTACATGGAGCTAGGGCCAGGTTTTGACAAAGTGGAGGTAACTGCTCTTTGTTCAAGAAGAGTTGTCTAGGTGGTCCTCCACAGATGAGAACACACCATAATGCTTTCATTTGACAGAAATTATCATAAACATTTGCTCAATGAGAGTGATCAAAACCTACAGTGAATGTTTAAATTTGAAAATGTGTTACAGTAAAAGTTACATTGCTATTAATCGGCCTCAAAATATTCAAAATCCTTCCGTAACACTGATCCTATTCTTCTTAGCAATGTCTTTAACTGCAAAACGTTTTTTTGAATTTAAACATTCACTATATCTTTCAAATTCCCCATTTAGTATTCTTTTTTTAAGAGAAAAACCAATAAAAACATGATACAAATTTCAAAACAAGATAGGAGAGTACCAATTATTAATATGCTACATATTGTTATTTTCAAAATAGTTGCTCATATTACAAGATATAGGTATGAAAAATTGACCAAACAATATAAACACAAAACTTGGTTTTCAGTGGACTAATAGAAATTAGTATAACTGTATTAACTATTTTGTGTGTATATATGTATATATATAGATATATATGTATATATTTATTTTTCCTTTTTCCTTCCTTCTTTTCTCCTTTCCCATATCCAAGTTTCTCTTTCCTTTTGAACAGTTTCTTTCCATTATCTATTGTGCATTTTGGATCTTATTTACTCTTTTAACTTCTTACACTTGGGAGACAATACGATGTTTACACACACGTGTCTGATTTGCTTTACTTATGAGTATGGTCTCAAGTTGCATCCATTAGCTAGATACAAAGTCAATATTCAAAAATCAATAGTATTTCTGTACACAAACAACAAACACATTGAAAGAGAAATTACAGAAACCACATCCTTCATGATAGCATCCAAAGAAAAGAAATACTTAAGAATCAATCTAACAAAGTAAGTAAAAGATATATACAATGAAAATTACAGTATTCTGAAAAAGGAAATTGGAGAACTATCAGAAAATGAAAAGATAACCCTTGCTCATGGATAGGAAGAACCAACATAGTGAAAATGGCTATACTCCCAAAATTGTTATACAGATTTAATGCAATCCCAATCAAAATACATGTTTAGTCAGGGACTGCATCAAGAACAATTACATACAGGACACATAATTTATAGTATTATTTATAATGGTCACCCAAGGAGTCAAATACAAAGAAAGTATAGGAAATCTGTCCACAACACCAAAAACCTAGAAAATCCAGCTGAGGGCCTGGATCCCATGGCAATAACCTGCGTGAGTCCAGCTGAAAACCTAGAGCCCACAACAATGACCCAAGCAAATCTATCCCACGGATCTGCACCGAGAAGGCCCAAAGGTCAGCAGTTGGAAGCTAGAAAGTCTATGCTGGTTGGGTGAAGGATCTGTGCCAGCAGGTTGAAGGCTCTGTTCTGCAGCCAAACAGCAACACTCAAAATAAGGACTAGGGCTCCCCTGAAAAGTACTACAGCCATCCTCAGTGACAATGAGATCCTGAGCTCCTCTGATGATGAGAACAGCTGAGTACATATCAGGAAGCCAGCATGACAAACTTCTCCTGGAGATTAAACAGCGCACATCTTCCCCTCTAAAGCCAGGAAGTGGTGATCAAAGTAAGGACCAAAACTCCCCCAAAGTGATCCACAGTAATCCTCAGCAACAAGGTCCCGAGCTCCTCTGATGATAACAGCCGAGTTCATATCAGGGGAGCCAGCATGACAAGCTCCTCCAGGAGAACCAAGAGCTCCAAATAACAACACTACTTAGGAGAACCCACAATACTTCTGTCTTCCTCTCCACATCTCCTTTTTATGCTCACAACAGTCCTCAGGTGAGCCATCCACGCTCAGCATGATGCTGATTCAATTCAGCTGTATTTAAATTGACCACCAGTTACCAATTTGCTACAATACTATTAGCATACTGCATAGAACTAGAGAAAACATTCATAAAATTCATTTGAAACTGGAAAAGAGCTAGAATAGCAAAAGCAATTCTGGGCAACAAAGGCAAGTCAGGAGGCATCACAATCCCTGATTTGAAATTATGCTACAAAGCTACTGTGATAAAATCAGCATGGTACTGGCAAAAAAAAAAAAAAACACAGACCTGAGGGTCAGTGGAACAGATTAGAAGAGGCAGACACAGCTACAAACACACTCAGTCACCTTACCTTTGACAAAGAGACCAAACATGTTGACTGGAAGAAAGCCTCTTTAATAAATGGTGCTAGAAAAACTGACTCTCTACATGCTGAAGACTAAAACTAAACCCACATCTAGCACAATACACTAAATTTAAAGTCAAAACAGATCAAAGATCTAGATATTAAAACAGAAACATTAAATCTACTGGAAGAGAAAGTACAAAGAAATCTTGAAGACATAGACATAGGCAGAGACTTCATGAACAAAACTCACACTGCACAGGAAATACTTTAAAGAATCAACAACTGGGATCTCATCTTATTAAAAAGCTTTTGTACATGAAAAGAAATCACATTTTAGTATTCTACAAACTAACTAAATTTGTGTATATAATTATGTGTGTTTAGTTTTTGTTTGCTTTCTACATAGACATATACAACATTTGTAGATAACAAGAGTTTCTTTCTTTCTAATATTTATATATTTATTTAATTTTCTTATTTTATTGTGGAAGTTAAAACCTCCAAAACAATGTTGAATAAAATAATGGCTAGTCTTTTCTTTATTCTAATTTTAAAAGAAATGTTCTAAACATTTTAACATTAAGTCTGCCTTTTGGTTAGAAGTTCTCATAGACATGGTTTTGGTTTTTTAAGAAAATTTTCTTTCATTCTCATTATTTATATTGACTGAGCCAGGAATATAGTTTAGTGGTGCAACACCTGCCTGGCAAGCGCAGGATCCTGAGTTTGATTCCTGGCATCAAAAAAGAAATATTTATAATGACTTTTTACACTATTCATTAATTTTATTCAATGCTTTTTCATCAAATGGAGTTTACTCCCTATATTTTATTAATGCAATAAATTTCCTCAAGGTTGAACCAATCTTGTTTTCCTAGAATACAACCTTCTTGGTTATGATACATCTGCTCTCTTAAGACATTGACAAACTTGTTTCCTTAAATTTTGCTTAGAATTCTGTATTTATAATCCTTGGTGTATTTGAGCCTAGTTTTCTTCTTTCACACTGTTCTCATCTAGTTTTGGTATCTGCGTTTTACTAATCTCATGAGAATGAGTTATGGAATAGTCCCTCTTTTACTATTTTTGAAAAGAGTCTATATGATTAGATTTGTATGTTCATTAAATCTTTGGTAGCACTTGCCAGTAAAGGCATCTGGGCCTAATGTTTTCTTAGTGAGACTTTATAACTGCTGAATCAACATCTTTGATGATTTTTAAATGTGGTACATTACCAAATGTTCACAATTCTCTATTTTTCTCTGTATTCAGTGCCCTCTCACCAAAGAAAATTTATCTATATCCTCACCTTTTGATTTTGTTTTGGAGTGTGTGTGTGTGTGTGTGTGTGTGCATGTGTTAATGGGAAGTTGAATCCAGGGCCTTCATACTGGACTCTATCTCCAGCCCTTTTTTATTTTTTGAGACAGGGTCTCACTCATTTGCCAAGTTATATATCCTGACTTGCGGGTAGCCTCATACATTTTTTAGCCATTAGAATCCAGTTCTTCCACTGAACTGGATCCTAGCTGGCCTCTCATGCTTCTGGACACTATCATTGAACACTGTCTTTGAACACTTCAAGTACAGCCCACTGTGGGTCAAGAAGCGCCACAGAAACCACTGAAGTTATCTCAACTGAGGTCACCCTGTGTTGGCCTGTAGCCAGATGCCCCTGAAACACATTTGGAACAGAGCACAGCTTCTGTCAGCAGAGCCAAACACCCATCTCCAGCTGACCAAAGACACAGGAGAAAGCCTCACCAAGACCAGAGGAGCAAGTCAGCTGATCTGTTCAATAATCAGGATTTATCATTGGGAGTCATTGACTGGCAAGGCAGTTTTGCAGCAACAGATAATTAACATACAAGATCATTTTTATTTGTTTCTGGAATCAGTTTAGATACTTTCTAAAAATGTATCCATTTCACTTGAAATTTTAAAATTTATTGCCATTGGGTAAGGATGCAACTCAGTGGTAGAGAGTATGCCCACATGCATGAGGACTTAGGTGCCATTCTGTAGTGGTTGACTGTGTCAACTTGAGACATTTAGAAGCTTAACTGAATGGGTTTAGCAACTCTACACCCTAGGGTGTAGAAGATCCACCCTAGGGTGGCTCACCACCTGGATGGTATAAAAGGAAAGAGGAAGGATGAATGAATTTCATTTTTTGGAGGAGCTCCAGTCTTCGCCTTTGCTTTGGACATCATCTCCTGGCTTCCAGTATAGACTCTTCAGTGTTCCAGCATAGACCTTTTGGCTTTCTGTTGCAGACCCATCAGCCTGCTGGTACAGACTTGCACAGGACATTGGGGTAAACTCCAGACCTTGGATTGAATCCTTTGGCCTCCATCATGCAGACATCTTCTGCATGCTTCCTCATCTGACTCTGGCTAACCATTGTAAGCCTATCTTGTAATTTCTTTTACATTTGTATATCTGTTTTCTTGAGTAAAACCCTGACTAATACAGATTTTGGCACTGAGAGTGGAGTCATTGCTGTGACTATACCTGACCATGTGTTTCAAGAGGCTTTGGGAATGGCTTGTGGGAAGGGTTTGGAAAGGTTCAGAGATGTGGCCTGAAAGAGTGGAGTTGGAATGGCTTAGGCTGTTCCGTATGGGAGATCTGGTCAGAACTCAGGAGACCAGAAGACTGACAGAAAGCCTGCTAGCAAAGGACAGGCTCAGGAGGCATCTGCTGGGAAGAAGGACTGCATTGGTTGTTGGACTGAGCACGATGTGTGTTACGGCTTGGCAGAAAGTTTGTATGCATTTTGTTCATGAGCAAAGACTTTGCTTGAGTTGAGATTAAGGACAGAGGGCTGATTAATCTGCAAAAGAAATTTCAAGGCAGTTGAATGCTGAGGTGGTTGAATGGCTATTGTTGGGGGCTTTTAGCCAGATTTATGTGGCAAATCAAGAACAGAAAGCTCAGCAGGGTGATTTAAAACATTGTGAGTTTGGCCAGAAAGCTGTGGACTGTAAAAATAGAGCTGAGGCCTCAATTGCTGAGAAGGAACAAAGGAATAAAAAAGATGGCATGGGGACATCCCAGGAAGCAGTGGGTCTCCACTATTTACAGTCCCAAAACTGAAAAAGTGGGAGACTTTGCTTGGAGGAGAAAGCTGTAGAATGTCACATTCTGGGGTGGCAACAAAAGCCACAGGAGGTCCCAGAATGGTGGTAACATAGAGAAACTGTTACTCATAATCAGGTTCAGAGAGCTCAGTGAACCAGGCACTCAACCCCTACAGCCAAGAGAAAGGAAAGCCTGGCTACTGCTCCAGCTGGCAATGGACCTTGGCAGCATCCATGTGGTGCTGGTTTTAGGTGCAAGGAAAAATGCATGAGTTCTGAGGTTAAGACAGCTTCCACCCCAATTTCAGAATGACTGGAAGGCCAAGCAGTGTAACCCTGAGAGGGAAGTACGTAAAGATATAAGAGTGAAGCCAAAGGTGCAGTGGAGACTCCAGAAGTTTGGAAAAGACAGGAATGTGGATCATCAAGGGAAATCTGCAAAGATTCAACAGAATGGGCTTAAGAGAGAAGCTGTGGAAACTAAAACCCCTGGAAGTGCCACAGAGGTGAAATCACTCAAGCCTTTCGGAGCTTGCAACTGGATTACTTTAGGTGCTGAGCATGAAACTCCAGGACTTAATGTGCACCCTGCCAGATTTTGGACTTGCTTTGGTTCCAATGCTTTGTATTCCCATTTGTAACTTTTGGAGTGGTAATGTTTATCTTGTGCCATTGTATGTTGGAAGTGTTTAACCTCATTTTCATTTGTATAGGGGGTTACAGTTGAGAGTTTCCCATAGATCTCAGAGGAGATTTGGGACTTGGACTTTTCAGCAGTGCTGAAACTGTTAGGACTGTGGAAACTCTTGGAAATGGACTAAATGTCTTTTGTATAAAGGATGTACATGAGTCTCTGGGGGACCATGGGTGGAATGTGTGTTCAGGTGGCTCCCCCTTAAGTCTCATGTAATCATGGACACAGCTGAGTCTGGCATTTGTGATTGGTTTGTTGTCTGGCACTGGGATTGGTGGAGCGAGTGTGGCACCTACCCAGGGGTGGAGCTGACATACAGTGTAAGGGCAGGAAGAAGATGTGTCTTCTCTCTCTTTTGCCCTTTCTGCTCTTGCTGTTTGTGGCTGCCATGAACAACTGGCCCTCAGTCATGCCACCCTGCCTTGGAGTATGGACTGAAACCTCCAACAAACTGTAAGATAATAAACGTTTCCTTCCATAATTTTGGGCATCAGGTATTTTGTCTCAGCAATGAAAGAAAAGTAACCAAGACACATTCCTAGCAATAAGTAAATAGCATTGATATAAAATCATTCATATGAGTTTTATGTTATATTTTTGGTTTCTGATACATCCATAATGTTGTCCCACTTTAATTTTTTGTTTGGGTTTTCTTTTTATTTTATCAAACATATAGAAATTTTGTCAATTATATCACTTCAGTAAACCAAACAATATTTGCCATCTTTGCAGTGTATTTGTTGTCTTTCATAATGCCTCACTTTTCATTATTATATCCATCATTCTATTTTCCTTGACTTTTTCCTGGTTTTTGTTTTGTTTTATTGTTTTTTTGTTGTTGTTCATCTGCATTGCTTGTTTAAACTGACTGCTAACTAATGTGCTTTCAACCTTTCCTTTTTTAATAGTTAATTATTTATGGATACAAATTTTCCTTGAAGAACATTTTTATTGCATCCCTTAAGTTTTACAATACAGTATTTTTATTATCATACAGTTTGAATGTCCCTTATAATTCTTTTTTGACATATGGACTTAAGAAGTTTGTTTTCATGTCCAAATGAGTGGGAGAAGGATAGTTATACCTTTTTATTAATAGGTAACTTTATTTTTTGTAGTCATAGAGTGCAACAGCCAACTCAAATGGACTCATAAAACCTGACAATTAAAGATTAGAGAATTCTGCAAACCAACTCTAAAACCATTGGTAACTTGAAATCAGTGATGGTAAGAGTATTTATGCTACAGAAATAGGGACCATTACCAACCAGGATGTTTTCTTTTCCTATGGCCCTAGTTTGCCAACATACAATTTGTCTGTGTTATAATGTGTTTCCACTTATGTTATGCCCCAGTACATATTCCAATTTTATGCAATGTTGCGTGTATGCACCAAAAACCTTTTTTTCCAGTTTTAAGGATAATATACCATACATAGGTCTCTAGATTTTTCATGTTAATCATATTGCTTAAACCTATACTTTTATTATTTATTAGTTTTATAAATTATTGATGAACTTTCAAAATCTCTCACTATGGTAGGGATCTTGTCAATTTTAGGAACCTAAAGTTTAGACTTTTTCAATTTTTCTGTTGCATTGAAATTTTATCAAAATGTACTGACTCTCTTTGTCTCTGGAAGTATTATTTCTAGGAGCACAAGTACCCATATTTCTTATTAGTAGTAGCTACCTATTGTATTTTGTCCATCCTTTTACTTTCTTTTTTTTTTTTTTTTTTTTTTTTTTTTTTTTTTTTTTTTTTTTTTTTTTTTTTTTTTTTTTTTTTTTTTTTTTTTTTTTTTTTTTTTTTTTTTTGCGGTACCAGGGATTGAACTCACAACCTTAAGCCACTGAGCCAAACTCCCGGCCCTGGTTTTTTGAGGCAGGGTCGTACTATGCAGCTCAGGCCAGCCTTGTGCTCACGTTGTAGCCCAAGCCGGCCTCGAACTCACAACACTCCTCCTACCTCAGCCTCCCGAGTGCTGGGATTAAAGGCGTGCACCACCACACCCGGCTATCCTTTTACTTTCAACATTTCTATGTCCTTGCATTTTCTGTGTATTTCATACAAACAGTGGTGTCCTGTGCGGTCCCCAGCACAGCTCCCTGGGACCGGGAGGCCTTGGCCCCCACCCAGTAAAGGAGTAGACTCCACCTGCACGCCCCGGGAGGCCGCCCTTCCTTGCTGTGCACGGGACACAGCCCACTGCGTCCCGCGATCCTGCACGCCGCGAACTTCAGGGAAACGCCGGCCAGCCGCGCAGGACACAGAGGTACGCAGCCCAGCCCAAATCAGCCCAGGAACCCAGAGCTGCTCACCGGGGAACTGAGCAACATAGCTGCAGGGAACTGGAGAGCTTGGGCCCCCCCCACCAGAGTGCAGAGCGCACGGCAGCTCTATTCTTCAGCCGCGCGGCTCTGCTCGAGCATCTGCCATCCCACAGCTCCTGTGCAGACCGCGCCACCCAGCAGGGTTGCTCCCAGCACTGTAGGCCTGGGACCTGCCTGGGCCTGCCCCACAGGCATAGCTGTTGGGCCGAGCTTGTGGACAGAACGAGGGCCAGGTCCGCGTCCCGCGCGGTGCCCAGCACAGCTCCCTGGGACCGGGAGGTCTTGGCCCCCACCCAGTAAAGGAGTAGACTCCACCTGCACGCCCCGGGAGGCCGCCCTTCCTTGCTGTGCACGGGACACAGCCCACTGCGTCCCGCGATCCTGCACGCCGCAAACTTCAGGGAAACGCCAGCCAGCCGTGCAGGACACAGAGGTACGCAGCCCAGCCCAAATCAGCCCAGGAACCCAGAGCTGCTCACCGGGGAACTGAGCAACATAGCTGCAGGGTACTGGAGAGCTTGGGCCCCCCCCCCACCAGAGTGCAGAGCGCACGGCAGCTCTATTCTTCAGCCGCGCGGCTCCGCTCGAGCATCTGCCATCCCACAGCTCCTGTGCAGACCGCGCCGCCCAGCAGGGTTGCTCCCGGCACTGTAGGCCTGGGACCTGCCTGGGCCTGCCCCGCAGGCATAGCTGTTGGGCCGAGCTTGCGGACAGAACCAGGGCCGGGTCCGCGTCCCGCGCGGTGCCCAGCACAGCTCCCTGGGACTGGGAGGCCTTGGCCCCCACCCAGTAAAGGAGTAGACTCCACCTGCACGCCGCAAGAGTCAGCACGAACCTCGGGAACGCCGGCCAGTCGTGCAGGACACAGAGGTACATAGATTCCAGAAGAAAATGACAAAA
>RJWM01032691.1:0-21249 GCA_004363535.1 Dasyprocta punctata | reverse complement strand
TATCAATTTTATTTTATGAATGTGAGAAAAATATACCGAATAATTTCATGACTTTGATAGCTCCCTACTTTCTTTAAAGTAACAGAAATAAATCGGACCAAGAAAGAAAAACACTGCATGATATCATATATATATTGGAATCTCTAAAAACTCAAATACACTGAAACAGAAAGAATGGCCATTACCAGGGGAAGGGGAAGCAGGTTAAAGGGTACGAACTTACGAGGATGTAGACTGAATAACTGTGGACATCTAATGTGAGGATGAGGGCTAGAGTCAATGGTATTTCATTGTATAATGGAAATTTGCTGAGAGACTTGATTTTAGTGTCTCAAAATCGTAACTATTTGAATTGATGGATATGTTAATTTGCTTGACAGCAATAATTAATTCAATATGTACATCAAAATGTAATGCCATATACATGAACTATATACAACAATATTTTGTGTATGTATGGTCCTGGGAATTGAAGCCAGCACCTTGTATCTGCCTGTCAAGCAGTCTGCCACTGAGTACATTCCCAGCCTTACATAATTTCAAAATAAATAAATAAATAGGATGCCCTTAAATCACATAAAAGCAAGTGAAAATGGGAGTGTAACAAAAAAGAAAAATCATTTTCTCACCTGAAACCCCATCTCCGTGTTGGCCGAGTGAGATGGGTGGTGGTGCACTGCCTGTAATCGCAGCACTTGGGAGGCTGAGGCAGGAGAATCACCAGGAGTTCGAGGCTAACGTGGGCTACATAGTGAGTTCAAGGCCAGTGTGAACTACATAGCAAGATCCTGTCCCCAAAAACCAAATACACAGCCATATTCTCATGTTGTAGCAAGGAATTTAATAAAGAAACGTATCAATGTTAAGGTTCCAAGAGATCAAAGCAAAAATCAAAGCTATGATCACTGCAAAGTCATGCTAAAATAAGCTCATGCCCCATTTCTTCTTTTGCATCTTTTTTTTCGTGGCATTTAACAAGACACCTGTTGTGGTTCCTTCACTCTCTCCGCCTCACTAGCTAGTCTGTCTGCAGTCAGGGCTACTGCCAGTCTTTCTCTTGCTGTCTCCACTTTTCTTTCCTGTTTCTTAATATCTTCCTCTGTGACCAGAAATTGTTTGCAGAGGAACTGGGGCTTACCCAAACCCATTCCTGGAACCATCTCTACCCCGTGAGAAGACAGGGCATGGATGGGCAAAGAGCTGGAGCGCACACCACCAGCCTGAGTGTCTAATAGGGATGCACTGGTGCAACTAGGTGCAAGTGAATGCAAAGTTTTGGCAAAGTCTAAAGTATTTAAAAGTTCTCCTAGGCTGCTGGAGGCCTGGAGTCCTTGCAGCCTCTTGTGTAAGCAGACCTGTTGGGGTTTATCTAAGTTCGCCTCCCATTGATGGTATCTGACCTCATTGTCTGGATGAGACGTAATTCTAGTAACTGGTCTCTTAAAAGTGTAACTGGACATTCTCAAGGGGATCGAGATGCTTAAACCAGACTTTGGCTTTGACTGGTTTACACAGTCAGGTTGCTTCCTCTGTGAAGTCTTGGCCATCATCCGTCTTTTCCTCTTACCCTATTGAACAGAAAGAGTGAAGTTGGATCAATGTTTCCAGCGAAGCTTGTCTTCTTTTACAGTCTGTGTGACACTAAATTGTCAAAGGTAGTTATCTCTGCTGATTCAAACTTCCGTCCTTCCTTTCCTGATCAGGGGCTGAATCTGACCTCGGGACATGGACAAGCAAATCTGAGTCACACTCGGACATCTCAAAATCCGAACTTCCCTGTCATTTTGCAACGCACTCTGCTTTTATTCTTTTAGTTTCCCTTTGCCCCTAATAATATTGACTACATGAAACCTGGCCCTGTCTCTCATGATACATGGTTTCCAGTCTTCTAATTCCCAACTCTGCCCTTCCTCTGCTATTTGACAATTCAGTCTGCCAGTTTATGGTCCTTTTGGTTTTCACAGCTCCTTTAGCCCATAAGTCAAAAGTGAAATTGTCAACTACCCCACGCTCAGAGACTCACTCCCAGACCCCTGACATGTAATCATCCTGATGGCCATGTTCAAAAATAAATAATTGAGAAAACATAGTCACCAACTGCAAGTTTCTGATTTCTAGGTTTTTTCATGCAAGCACCCATAATATAGAGACCTTTTCTGAAAAACAAGAGCTACTCCCAACTCTGTATCTTCACCTTTCTCTTTCTTCTTTTTCTAAATTAACATATATTATTTGTGCATACAGTATTTATGTGATACATTGTGAAATTTGATACATAGTACAGGTGTAGTAATGACTGAATCAGGATAATCAGTGTTATCACCCCCTTCAACATTTTTCACTTCTTTGTGTTAGGAATCTCCACATTCCTCTCTTCTAGTTTTTTTATGGGGGCAGGGATTGAGAAAGGGTTTCTCTGTGTAGCTCTGGCTGGCCTGAAATTCAGAGTCCTTCTGCCTCAGCCTCCCAACCACTAGGTTTACCAGCATGTGTCACCAGGCACCATGCTCAATTCTTCTTAGTTGTTTACAAAATATTTAGTAAATTATTGTAAATTAGAGTCGTTTTGTTGTGCTATAGAAAACTGGAACTCATTCTTACCAATGAAGGACAGAAGGGGTAGATGTCGACAAGCTTACTAAATATGTAACAGGTTATCTCTTAATAAGAAAGGCTATGTACATTCCATCTTACTCTTCCCAAACATAACACTGGCCCTTAAATATTCAAGACAGTTAACATTGAAATCCACATATAGAAACAGAACAAAGTCAAGAATGGTTAAGGGGAATTTTGTTTTGTTTTGTTTGCGGAACCGGGGAATCAAACTCAGGACCTCGCGCCTGCCAGGAAGGCGCTTAAACCACTGAGCCAAACTCCTAGCCCTAGTATTTTGAGGCAGGGTCGCACTTATGTAGCTCAGGCCGGCCTTGCGCTCGCGTTGTAGCCCAAGCCAGCCTCGAACTCACAACGCTCCACCTACCTCAGCCTCCCGAGTGCTGGGATTAAAGGCGTGCGCCACAACGCCCAGCTATTAAGGAGATTTTTAATGGAAAGAAATGACCACCTTCACATGGGTTCTGGTTGTAATCTTAACTTAAACTACGCTTTCTCAATTTGAGGCTGTGGGTTCGAGTGACTGACCTGCTAATCCCAGGAAACCCATGCCATGCCTTTACCAGCAAAACCCTTCAGCCCAATAGCAAACTCCAAAATCAATCAACCAGTTGTTTTTCTCCTTCCTGCCAAACTTTAGGTTGTGAACATTATTTTCTTCCTTAAATTATCCTCTCCTTCCACTCGTCTAAGTTTTGGACAAAATAAATTATTCAGGCAACAAACCATTTCATCAATAACAACACTTTTTCCAGGGAGACTATTAGGCAAGGGGAAGGGGATTAGGAGAAAGGAGAAGGAAGGGAGGGAAAGGGAAAGAAATGGGAGCTCGGATATGATCAAAGTATGTTCCGTGCATGCATGAGCCATGGACCAGGTGTGGTGATGTACTCCTGTAATCTCTGCAGTCTAAGAGGCTGAGGCAGAAGGATAACAAGTTAGAGCCTAGGCTGGACAACTTAGCAAATTAGTGAAAGCCTGTCTCAAAAAAAAAAGGTTAAAACAAAAAAGCCTGAAGATATAGCTTGATAATGAGGTCGTAGGTTCAATCCCTGGTAACACAAAGAAAAACAAAACAAAATGCCACAATAAAACCAAGATGTACATAACCGATAGATATTATTAAATATACGCATCTAACATGTGACCAAAAATGATGAATATTTACTAATAAAAGTAATTCATTACAATAGAAGACCCATGGCCACTGGTTACCCTCAAATTTCTCTCCCTCACTTCCAACACATTTATTCCATCGTTCTTGCCCCATTCCGACAGGGTTCAGGAAAACTTCTATTGTGAGGATCATTTCATGCCTGCCTAGATGTCCTGAATCCATTCAAAATGTTTATGGAAATTTATGACAAATAAAAGTGTTATGGTACACCTTCAGCCACCTTGTTCACTGGATCTGGTACCATATAATTTCCAGTTTTTTCCCAATGGTAAATCAACCATGAAAGGTAAATATTTTGAGTCAATTCAGGACACTCACAACAATGCAACTAAGGACACTCAGGAGACAAGATTTTCAGAACTGCTTCAGAAAGTGGCAAGAATTACGGGACAAGTATCATTGAAGTGAGGGGAAATATTTGAAGTAGATCAATGACACTGTATCTTTCATTACAATACATTTTTGATGTAAGTATTCATAGTGTAACTTATATATAACCTATCCCCATGTATAAATATTTTGCTACCCATTATCTAACCTCCTTCTCCCTTATTCCTGTAAGTCTTGGATTCTGTACTATGTGGTCTCAATAATTCCCTTGGAATAATTCAAAAATTCCTTACCCCTCATCTTACCTGCCTTGTAAAGCTTCAGACCTGGAAAATCACTATTTTCTGCCATTTCATAGTTACTGCCACTTTTGTTTTTGTTTTTGTTTCTTGTTTGCTTGTTTGTTTGGGGGGGTTTTTTGGCAATTGCTGAGGAAAAAGCACATGACACGACATTTTGGTACCACTATAAAATAAAATATTCAGCATTAACTGGGAAAGATGTATAATACCTGGAAATGTCACTGTCTTTTTATGTATTGGCATATTCAAGTTTTCCCTAAAGACTATTTCCAAAGTTCTCTTTTTTTTTTTTGCTCATATATACTTGGATTTCCATAAAACCAGCCTGATATTTCACAGGAAAATGATAAACTACTAGATTGAAATTTTAGGGGTCTAGCTGCCAAATATGCAAGCTTGCATTGTTGCAAAATTTTTTCCAATTGTATGGAAAAATATGTATCTTCCATTCAGAGGCTCATTCTTTTCTTACTTAGTAATTATGCCCCAAATATCCCAGTACAATTGCTGTATCTTCAACATCTCTTCTTCTACTAAATCCTTCATTTGGCATTTAAATGTTTAAATTTTTCTCAACTACACAGAAACCTCTTGCCTAACCTTTTTGGGACCTCACTTCAACAACCACTTTCTACTTCTCCCCCCCAGCATGAGCCACTGAGAAAAAATACGTATATCACATTTCTCTAGCACCTTACCTCTAACCACCCCTCCGTCCACTCTGAAGTTCTAACTTCCTTCAGCATTCCATTGCTACTTCTCCAGATAAGGTCACAATGGGCCTTTGTTATTAGATCCAAAGGAACTTTTTGTTATTCATCTAATATACTCTTCAGGTAAAAAAATATATATATTTTACATATGTTTGGAACAACTTTAACAGCTGGGAATCTTTTAAAATCTCACTAAAAGTAGGTCTATTGGATCAGATTCAGCTGACAAATTGAAATGTGCAGTAATTGGAAAGTATAAACTAGATTTCTGAGTGCAGCATGAAAAGAAAAATAATGTAAATGACTGTAGACAATGATACTGTACTGTGTATCTCAAAAAAGTGAGAGGATTTTTAATGTTTTCACCATATACAGTTGATAAATATTTGAAGGCATAGGTATGTTTAACCCAATTTCAATACTATATGTGTATGCATTTGATAAAACATCACATGGAAACCCTTAAATGTGTACAACTTTTGTGTTCATAATATCAGCTGCAAATAATTTCAACTTAAATGTGTGAAAATATTAACCTTGTGTTATTGTGTAAATAATAAGCCCCCTGTCTACATGTGTTTCAGGTTTGTTGATGACTTTTCTTATATTTTTCTTACTTTAAAGATTTTAAATTGATAAATATTAATTGTATATATTTGCAGGACCCTCTGTGATGTCCTGACCTATTTTCTCTCAGCAAACCTCAGTCCATGCCCTAATTCTTGTAGGTCACAGGTCACAGCGTTACCCAGCTCTGAGGGCTAACACTTTTCCATACAGCAAAGTGAAGAATCAGAATGAAACTACAGGAATGAGGTTAAGGAATGGAGTTTCCTGACCAAGGAAAAATAATCTTTAGTATACACAGTTATAAGAGACGCAGATAGAGGAGAGGAAGTAGAGGGGGAGAGAGAGAGACAGAGACAGAGAGACAGAGACAGAGAGACAGAGAGACAGAGAGAGAGAGAGAGAGACAAAGAGAGAGAGGAGGATAAAAAAATGAAGAGACAGAAAATACTGAGGGCAACTTCTAGGTGGCCACTGGTAGTATTTATTTTAATTTAAAAAGATCTGGTAGGAAACATACTCGGGACCCCTTTTGTCTCTCTCTCAGACAGAAGCGTTCTTTCTCTGAATAAATACGTTATGCTCTTAACCTAAAAAATAAAAATAAAAAGATCTGGTAAAATACTAGCTATAACCTAACAACTTAACCATTTTAGGTGCTCCATTCAGTGGCATTAGTTCATTTATAGAGTCGAGTAACCAGCATCACCATCCATCTCAAGAACTTTCTCATCTTCCCAAACTAAAATTTTTCCTCTGTTAAGCACTAGCGTTCTGTCACCAACCACTCAGCTCCTGGCCACCACTATTACAGCTTCTATGTCTGTGAATATGATTACTCTAGGGACCTCCTCTAGGTGGAATCACATGGTATCTTTCTTTTATGGCTGGTTTATTTTATGCAGCATAACATCCTCAGGGTTCATTTATGTTGTAGCGTGTCAGAATTCCCTACCTCTTTAACTGAAGACAGGTGTTCCTCATTTAATGACCTGCCTGTTTAATGGCTTTCTAACTTACAACTGAGTCGTATGGTTTGGATTTAATAACCCACTACTCAGACTTACAATCCACCACTCAGATTTATGACCTGTCCTTTTTTTTTCTTTTTCTTTTTTTGGTACAATTCTTTATATATTGTTTACAGAGCCTCAATGTCTTTTTTTACTTGGTGCAGTACACCTTGTTCATAGAGTACTGTAATATTTGCTGATTGTATTGGATAGTACGGTACAGTAGCTTTATGTTCTGCTATACATTACCATCCTGCATGTAAGAGTTATGCAAGTAAAAGCAAAGTCACCAAGTTGGAGTTTCCTTTGACTGCATTTCTGTGTTCTGAACATTGCAATGTACGTACTGTAGGCCAGAAGTGGTGAACCTATGTACCCATGCCACAGTGGCTGTTTGTATCATTGAAAGCTCTGTAAGATTTGCCATCACTGGTAGGCAATTCCTCATTTAGTGATCAATTCATTTAACAACTACAGGAACAGAAATTGGTCATTAAACAAGGAATATCCTGGCCACAGGTCGTATTAAGTTATGAAGGGTTGTATTAGTCACCTGATGGGGAAGCTGCTGTCATGATAGCTAGGAAATAGCAAGCACAAAGAGGAGCCAGTGACGCCTCCACCTAATAGCAAATCAGCTACACTGCACCTACAATCCATCACCTCCCAATCTCATGAGGCTGCACCTAAGACCTGAGGTCCTCATCTGGCCCCGCAGAGAACCCTGCAGCTCTTGTGGCAATGTGGTCCTCAAGGTCATAGTCATGGTCATCCCTGAGCATGGGAGATCAATTTCAAGATAATTCTATTCCAAAGAAGAGAACAGAGAATATTCCCCTTCTGCCTACCTGCTATGGATTAAAAACTGGTGATCAACTTAACACTAGCTGAATTATATCAGCATGGTGCTGATATACCACCTGAGGCTGATGGCCCACCTGAGGAAAGTTGACAGCATGGAGTGAGGCGTTGTGCATTCTTCCAAGAGTTGCTGTTTCAAGCTGATGGTTCTCCTGGAGGAGCTTGTCATGCTAGCTTCCTCAATATGGATTCAGCCATTATCATCAGAGGAACTCGGGACCTCATCAATGAGAGTGACTGTGGTTCACCTTGGGGGAGCTCTGCTCCTCACATTGTGCGTCGCTTCCTGGCTCTGGAGGGGAAGCTGTGTGCTGGAGAAGCTTGTCACGCTGGCCTTCCTGACCTGTACTCGACTGTTCTCATTGTTGGAGGATGACTGTGGTACTTTTCAGGGCAGCCCTGCTCCTTGATTTGAGCGTGACTTCTCAGCTCCAGTGTAGAACCCTCAACCTACCGCACAGCTCCTTCACCCCGCTGGCACAGACTTTCTAGCTTCCACCACTGACCTTTGGTCTTCCCAGCACAGAACCGTAAAATAGACTGGTGTAAGTCCTTATTGTGGGCCCTTATGTTTCCAGTTGGATTTGTGGGAGGCATTGTCATGGGCTCTGGGTCTTTGGCTGGACTCATGCAGGACATTGCTGTGGGATCCAGGCCCTTGGCTAAATATTCTGGGTCTTTAGTGTTGTGGACAGATTTTCCTGCACTTTCTGTGTTTAACTTTGGGTGACCATCGTAAAACAGTATTACAAATTCTGTGTCCTGTATGCAGTTGCTCTCCCTGTAACTCCTGACTACAATACTACCCAGCACAAGGCTACAGCTCTCCAACACTGCCGAATGGTGGTAAGACATCCCCCAAAACACCTCTTTCCTGGGATGAGCCCCTCTGGCTTAATAACCTTCTTCATTCTACATTCACAAATTTGTGACCCCAACCATAATCCCTACTATTCGTGCTGAGTCTAGAGAGGCACACACAGGTGACTGATCTTAGTATGGACCTCCAAGATCTGGGATATGAAATTTTATGTGGCTCTTCACGTGGACTGTCACCTTTTTGTTTCCAAGACCAAAGCCCCAGGCCTCCTCACAGGAGCCAAAGCTGTCTCTCCAGCAGGTGATTGTCTTCAGGCTGCATCCTCTCCATATCTAGACTGAACAAGTTCTTAATGAGTGCACGCTGTATGTATTAGTCCATTTTCTGTTGCTAAATAACCCAAGAACAGAGAATGAATACATTTTTTAAGGAGGTTTCTTCTGGATATGGTTTTGGAGGTGGTGGTGGTCAAGAGGACATATCTAGTGATGACCTTCTCATTGACAGAGTCCCGAGGTGATGTAGCACATCATACAGCAAGAAGAAGGGAGCACGCATGTGTCTATGTATACAGCTAACCTCTTCCTTCATCCTAGAAAGCCACCAGAGCTCAATCATAGAGGCAACGCTCTGTTGACCTCATCTAACCATAATCATCTGCCAAAGGCCCCGAATCTAAACACCATAGATGGAGGGGGTTTCCACCATCTTTACAACTGGAACGAGGATTGGCTTCAGAGAGGACAGACCATATTCAAACCACGCCTCTCTACCACGAAGAAACAGATGCTTCATTCATAAATGACGGATACCTCATCCTTCTTGCATGTGTCCCATCATCATTCATCCCTTTGGGAGTCTGTGATGCCACAAATGCTCCAGGAAAGAGAAGAGCTTCCTGAAATCCAGCCAGAATATTTTTATGACTCTATGGCTAATACTGTCCCATAGGCCTACTTGGTTCTACTCAATCGAGTCCAATGATACTGGCAAATTTCCAGGTGTCTCCACATAAGAGCTCTACTCCCAACACTAGGAAGTCTGAAAATTCCCCAGAAAACATCCATCCCCCTTCCTCTAGGACTCTCTAATTCCAATTTCTGATATGTATTTGCCTTAACTTGAGTAATATTTCCCAGGCTAGTGCTGGCTTTTTACCTAGGAACTTCCCATCATTTTCTCCAAATTACATTAATTCCTAGTTCATACCAGGTGTCTGGCACTCCCCACACCGATGTCTTTGAGATAAAAATGGAGTGACTCAATGAAGTGCAGACAATATCTGCTTGGTCTCCTCAGAACCTCAAAATTGAGATACTGTCCACCTTTGGATACTGTGACTTTATGTTTTCATCTAATCTTCCTTTCATTGGATTTCTTCCTCTTATTTCTTCAGATTCATGTGAACTTTTGCGTGCCTGACACTTAGCTAGGCAAATTTTGAGACACTGTGATAAACATGACTAAGTTTCCATGTGGGAAGGACATAGGTAATAGATATGATGGTTTCATTTGTGAGTAGTCTGTCAAGAAAATAAAATAATAAGTTGTAAAAACAAAGTAAGTGGGACCAGTGAGCAGGAGGGGAACACTCCTTCATGCTGAAGGATCAGAAAAGGTACCTGGGGTAGCTTGTGATGTGTAGCTTCAGTGTGGATACAACTAGTCATAGTAACTTAAACATTGTATATGCATTGAATAAAAATGATACCAGACTACTAAGGTAAGAATGTGTACAGTGGTGGGAAAGACTGAATTATAATACTTCAAATTATATAGCAATTGTTATGGACTGAATATTTCTGCACTGTAACATTTGTATGTTGAAACGGTATCCCCCCCACCATGTTTTGGTATCAGGAGATAGATGCTTTAGGAGGTGATGTCACTAGGTTATAAGAATGGAACTTTTAAAATTTTTTATTTTTATAAAGCAAAACATAAAAAAGGTAGAATACAGAATTTCAAAAAAACAGTAAGAAAGCAATACTAGTTAATATATTACATATTGTATCTTAGAAGTGGTTGTTCAAGTTATGAAATCTAGACATAAAAAAATCAATCAAACAAGGACAATACAAACTATTCTTTCTAATGAACTAACAGAGAATTAGTAGTATAGTTATCTATCTTGCACACTTATACATACATATAGTTATATATATTTTGAGCACTTTCACTTTCCTTATTACAATATCTATTGTACATTTTGGATCTTATTACTCTTTCAGTTTTTTAATTATTATTTATTTTTTACACTGGGGAGACAAATACGATATCTACAAATGTGAGTCTGATTTATTTCACTTATGAGCATAGTCTTGAGTTGCCTCCATTTACCTATAAAAGCCTCAAGATCATCTTTTTTATAGCTGAGTAATATTCCATTGCATAAAAATACCACATCTTTTTCATCCAAAGAATGGAACTTTTATAAATGGAATGTAAAAGGGAACCAAGCTAGTCTTCTGGGGTGGAAAGTTGGACTAACATTTAACATTGTATCAGCTGCACTAAAAACGAGTGCTTTGAGGAGACAGGTTTGAAGGACAACCAGACTCACTCAAGCAGCTCCCTGTGTAGTCATCACTTTTCTTTAAATCCAGCTCTGCTGTGTACTTTGACCAAAGTCTTTTGCTTCTTCTGGCTCCTCAGGCTGTAGATAAGCATGAGAATGGTGAGGTTGTACAAAACAGAGACCACGTTGTCCAGGTGTGGGCTGTGGTAAGCACCAGGCACTACGTACGTGGACATTGCTGCACCATAAAAGAGCCCCAACACGTTGCTGTGCAAGGAGCACGTAATGAAGACCTTATTTCCAGCCTCCTCAGTGTGCGTGCAAAGAGCAGCCATCAATCCACGGCTACCGGGGCTGACGATGAGGGAAAGGGAAAGCAGAGGAATCAGAACCCCTAAAGTGGACAGCGCCAGCCCATAGGCAGAGAAGGGCACCTAGCAGGAGAAATAGTCCCTGATGCAGGAGGCACAGGAGGGGAAGCGCAGGGTGATGGGGGTCTGGACGGAAGCACCGCGCACACCTGCCAGCCAGGAGGAGACCACCATGAGCAGCCACACCTGGCATCTCACATCCAGGGATTAGCACGTGGCACTATAGTAATCACAGTATTCGAGGGCCCAGCAGGGCACTCTCAGCCATTAAAGGCGGGAAGAATATTTGAGCTGCACAATCCCCAAAGGACAGGGAACCTGTTCCTTGTGGGAAAATCTGATACCACTTTGGGGGATGGTGACCAGAGGGAAGCTAACATCAAGGTTACACAGAAAGTACATGGGTATGTGAAGTCATGCGGAACAATAAGACCGCATTGCCCAAAAATCGGCAAAGAATTTAACCACACCAGAAAGAGGAGCCACTGATGTGGCCCAGAGAAACTGAAAGCCCCATAAGAATGATGTCTGAGGCCATCAATTGATTTACAGCTCTCATGTTTCATGCAGTATATCTTTATATGCAGAGTGAACAGAAAGCCTTTGGTAAGAAGCCTGGGTGAGAAAGGCAGAGATGTCCCACCTCATGCCAACTACCAGTGCTTGGGAATGGTTTCCTGATTTGAGTGGAAAAATGCACCGTGACCATTTACCTTCTTGTCAGATGAAATTCTGCTACAAAGTCCTTTGTTTATTCTATTTACTCAGAGCCCAGAGCTCTTCCGTGGGAAACTGAGCAGCCTCCCACATCTGTCACTGCCGAGCCCTCTCCTAGGGCTGCCACAGCCCTAACCCCATGACTCCGAATCCCTTCTCCCCATAATTAGCTCAGACACTGTGGACAGAAAGGCAAGAGGCTGTGGCTGGTGCTCTGTCCAGGAGCTCAAATCAGGGCCGGAGAGAGGCCTTGTTACCTGAAAAACTAGAATTGGGAGGACGCAGCCAGCAGGAGGATCACGCGAGACTTTTCCCCTCCTTCTCCCCTTCGCAATGACCAGTATATAACCACGTTTTCCACTGACCACATTCGTCACTCTCCCTGCTCACCCTACAATTAAAATCCATGTCCTCTGAACACAGGGGATTTAGTCTGCTTCGTTCAGTCCATATTGACAGAGACTAAAACAGCTATTTAATCGGCACAGTAAGCATTTATTCCAGGAATGACTACAGCATATATACACACGCACACAAGCACATACAGACACATACGTGTACCCAGTATATCTGGAAGGATGGGGAGAAAACGGTGATTATCCCTGGATAAAAGGACGGAGAGACACTGATAGGAATGAGAACATTTTACTGACTGTGTACCACTATTCGAAGTTTTCCCATGTGTTTATCTATGACTTCGTCCCCTTCCGCGTCCCCAGAGCTCTCACATTAAGATATTGTGAAGATACCTTCTGCCATGGGAAAGCAAGTTGTGGAAATGTGCACGCATAATCTGATTTTATTGGGCTGTGTGAGCAGGAGAACAGACTGAAGAAAAGTTGTACGCTTTCCTAAGGGTCCAGTTAGGGACCGTAGGAACGTCTCCCCTCCAACACCTCCCCTGCAGCTGATCTCTAATATTCCCAGCCCCCTGGAACTACACCAACCCCATCCCACAACCCACACCAGTTTCATTTGCTGCAATGTCATCACCCTTAGAATATATCTCGGGGCCGGGAGTTTGGCTCAGTGCCTTAAGCGCCTGCCCTGGCAGGCGCGAGGTTGTGAGTTCAATCCCCGGTGCCGCAAAAAAAAAAAAAAAGAATATATCTCGGCCTCCTGGCCCGCCCTCAGCACTGGTCTCCGCCCACATCTAGCCACGCCCATAGCCCCGCCTCCAGGACTGGTCTCCGCCTATAGTTAGCCCTGTCCATGACTGAGCACGCCCACATCCCCGCCCCCGCAACTATCAACTGTCTCCGCCCACTGTCAACCCCGTTAGGCCGAGTACCACCCACGTCCTTGTCCCAGCCCGCGGCCTCGTTCCTTGACCTGGTCCTTGCTGCCAGCACCGATCCCGCTCCCCGCGGCTGGCCAAGCCCAGAGCCCAATCTCATGCATACTAAACGCTTTAGAACACCTGCCCGGCTTGTCCCCCGACCCTCTGCAGCTGACAGTCCGAAACCGGAAGCGAGCTGCGGGCTGCCCGCCCACGACCGGAAGCGGAAGCGCGGAGCCGCACAGTGGGAGGAACTGCGAGTCGCGCTCTGCCCTGCGCGTCGGGCTGTCTGTGGGAATCGGAGCCCGTGGCCCCGGGCTGGGGCCCGGACGCGGTGAGCGGCGGAAAGGGGCTCGGGTAGGAATCTGGAGAGGGACCTCGGGCATCCCAGGCCGCGGCTCGGCGTCCTTCTGTCCTGTTCCCTTCCCCGAGGCCTCGGGCTGTTCAGACTCAGGGCAGCGCCAAGCTGCCTTTTCCTCTGGGTCGGGACCCGGCGCTGGCGTTGCCACTGCAGGGACCCCTTGTCACCCCCACCAGGGGCCAGCCTGTACCTGGGGGGACTTGGCTGAGTCTGGACCCGGTTTTGCTTGTCACAGATTGGGGATAGGGCCAGGTCTTCTGTCATCTAACGGATGACGGCCAGAGACGCTGCCCTATATCCTATAATGCACAGTGCACTGCCCCACAACAAAAGAATTACCTGTGGTCCCGAGGTTAGGAAGTCCTCCTCTGGGGCTTTAAAATCTCCGAAGCTCCGAATGAACTATATAAGCTTAGACGTTTATAGGACCTCTGACAAAACATGCAGTGCCTAGAGTCAGCAAAGATCTCTCTTCCAGTCAAATGAGCAAGTCTAATGCACCTAGCGTCAACCCGCTTTCTCTCATCTTGAGCACATGCCTGTCTGGGAATCAGACCCAGCCAGTAGGCTGGGCTGTCTTACATTGAATCTATAAATACCAACACAAAAAGAAAAATTTGCATTTAATAACCACTATATTACTCCCTATGTAAGGTATTGAAAACAAGCTTTATGCCCCTCCCCCCTTTTTTTCAGACAGGAAGAGCATCGTTGAAGCTTAGACTTGGGTGGAAACCAGTATCAAAATCCACCCACCCCTTCTCTCCGATTCGTGAATTTGTGTGACCGGGTGAGTGCACCTTGTGGAACTTGACAACACGAAGGTCCCTGCAGGCTGCTCTTGTAACCCTGAGAGCCTTAGTGAGGGGTAAGAAACATTACTTCTGTTTGATGACTTATATTCAAGAGAAAAATACTATTGTGTGTATGGTTATGTGTGTGTAAATAAGTATAGTCAAATCCGAATAAATACACAAAACAATATGTATGGTAAGAAGAGAAAAATTTTCCTGCATGCCCTAATACTAAAACTTTCAGGCTTTTGAGGAAACATAAAATACTTACCTGTATTTGCAGTATTACAAGTCTTCTGATTAAATTCTAACAGGACTACTCAACAGTGTTCTTTAGGCTCTTTCCATTTGATTACTAAAGATGTATAATCCTCCGTGAAGTTTCAAAATACAGAGGCATCTTCAAAAGAGATGATTTAAACTTCTTTCTGTTAGGAATAGGAATTTAAATTTGAGTTGACCAGAAGCTTTCTTCCTAATGAAATTTAAAACATTTGGAAAAATCTGAAGCAACAACATGTAGATTGAAGGGTAAAGCATTAGTTTCAGAAGACTTGTAATACTGCAAATACAGGTAAGCATTAGTTTCCAAAAAAAGATTTTCCTGTTACCTTGCCTTCTATAGGAATTAACTTCCTGAAAACTTTTGTGAAATAGCAGAGTAGTGGTTTATAATGGGGAGAATCATAAGAAATCTTATGTGTAATTGTGGGGTTTCATTAATTATGTGCATGTGTGCTTTCTCATTGGAGCTCTCCTATAACATTACTGAAAGCATGTTTGCTTATTCTGCAGTAGAGTGCCGGAGGGTACTCAGGTGATGAACTATACCTGTTTATTTAGGACTGAGGGGTTTACCGGGACATAGGGCATTCAGTGTTCAAACCAGGGTAATCGTTCACCTCTGAGCCAGGCCTTGGGCCAGATACATGAATACCCTGGAAAACCAAAACAGACCTTGTCCTTCCTCCCTCTAACAAAGGATCAGTATTGACAAGAAGGTTGTGGGACACAGGCTGAGGATTCCAAGAAGTCTCATGGGGATAACTGCTATTTAGCTTGAGAGGAAAAGGTAAGCTTAGATCTCGCTAATTGTAGGGTTAGACTGGGGCACAAGGGAACTGTATAAGGGAAGCCCCTGAGCGAGAGAGAGCCAGGAAAGACAGGGATGGCTGAGGCCAAGATGGCAAAGGGGGAAAGGTGCACACCAGATCCTAGTGGGAGGCAGTGGGACGGTGCCATGGATAACACAGGCAGGGTGGAACCCATGGGAATGAGGGCCTGAGGTGGGGTGGGCAGGGGCGTTAGAGTTGGGCCTCCACATACCTTGAGGCTGTGTCTGTCATCTGAGGGGGGCCTGGAGGTTGATAGAATAATGAGTGTCAGGGAGCAGAGTCTCTAGGGAATGACAAGTTGTTGACAAGAGTGTGACAACAGCTTGCATGGGAAGAATGTGCCCATCGAGACTCAGGGAAGCTAAGGTTTGCAGAGGGAGGCAAGCAGTGAGTATTGGTCCTGTCACTGGTGACACAGGAAGATCAGCTTTGCTGACACCTGACTCCTGCTGATATACTGTCTTCGTTTTGATTTTGCATCCGTGGTTCCTAGCTCAAAACTCCCTCCTCAAGGCAGGCCATGGAAACTAAATTTTTCTTCCCCACGGTGGATCACAGGGAGCCTTCACCTAGCCGTAAGCGACTCTCTGATCTACCCTGTCTCATAGTCGTGCATTCATTGCAGAGGGTCCTGCCCTTATCCTAAAGCAAGGGATGCCGCACAGAGAGGCCAGGAAGAATCCAAACAGACAAGCCTCGCCGGGTCTCCCTGTGCAGTGCAGTCTCCATAAGAACCCAAAGGTCAGGATGCTGTGAATGGCAGGCAGCAGCTGGTCCAAAAGAGGGAGAGGGTGGTGGGGCCTGAGTGCAGCTGCACAGGTGAGGGTTCTGGGAGGTGGCGCCCCGGAAAAGGCATGGAGTCTCCACGTGCCTTCCCCCATATCTTGCCCTGTGCATCACTTCAGATATCTCCTTTGTTGTATTCTTTTTTTTTTTTTTTTTTTGCAGTACTGGGGGTTGAACTTACAACCTTGCGCCTGCCTGACAGGCGCGTAAGCTGCTGAGCCAAACTCCCCGCCCTGGTTTTTTTTGAGGCAGGGTCGCACTGTGTAGCTCAGGCCGGCCTTGTGCTCACGTTGTAGCCCAAGGCGGCCTCGAACTCACAATGCTCCACCTACCTCAGCCTCCCGAGTGCTGGGATTAAAGGCATGCGCCACCACACCCGGCTTTTGTTGTATTCTTTACAGCAGTTCAGTGAATATGTTTCCTTGAGTGATGTGAGCCGCTCAAGGAATTTAATCAAACCTCAGGCAGAGGTTGAAGGAACCCTGATTCGCAGGCCTTGATCAGAAGCCCAAGTCGAACCACCCAGGGCTGATGACTGGCATCTGAGGTTGGGTGCTGACTGAGCCCCTACCCTGTCATTTCTGATGCCTTCGTCCCCGTCAGAATTGGTTGCTTGCTTGCTGGCAGGGAGAAATCCCCACACACGTGGTGTCAGGTGTGTGTGTTGATTGTGCTATGAGAGCAGAGCAGAAACAGATAACTTTGCTTTTTAGTGATGCTCAGCCTGCTAGGCATGTAAAGGCCCAGCATGGCAGGTAGAATTTGCATTTGGAAGGAGGCGCGTCGGACGGCTGAGGGAGACACGTCCTCAGCAGCATGAGAGGGAGAGCACCGCGCAGACTCAGTGTCTCCCGTGCATTCCAGAGCGCTGTACGAGGCGGAGCGTCTGTCTTCTTCCGCCGCCCTGCTGTCCAGGAGCCTTGCGATCCGAGTCACAGGATGGCGGCTGCAGTCCTGCCCCTCACGTGTGGTGAGTCTGTGAGTTCTGGCAGCCCTAGGAGTTGGGCTTAAAGGACCCAACTCCAAAGAGGTCCAGGAGGGGGCCACACAGGTACAGCGAGAGTGGATTCCGGGAGCCCAAGATGCTGGCTCTGTTGGGTGACTCTTGCAATTTGGAACTCAAGGTTTGGGGTTTGTCATGTCACCTGTGTAAGGAGAATTACACTTCATTCTCCTGTAAACCTGATAAAAACAGCGATGCCCTGAGAACGTCAGTTTGCTCATCTGTGACATAGGCATAATCACCCAGACCCTTGAGCCCTGTTTTCTGGCTGGGGTGGAATGGGCCCTGGTTTCTGATGAAAGCTGTGGGTGTCCGTGTGAGGAGGATGTGTGCACTGTGCGTGTGTTTGGTGTGGGTATGTGCTGTGCACGTACTAGTTGGGCTTTATACAGTCAGATGGGTGGAGAAGCCTCCAGGCTGTCAGAACGGGCAGGCTGGATTCTTATGACTCATTTCTTCTTCCCCAGTTCAGTCCTCCCTATACCCAGCCTCTGCTCAGAAAGCACGCATTGGGAAGGAGAGGCTCGTCAGTGAGTTCCTGACACGCTGGTTGCAGGTGAGTCTGAGCTCCCTTCGTCCAAATCATCATTCCCTCGGTGGAAGTTGAACTTGTCACCTTTGATGGCCTGCAGCCTTTCCCCCAAAGCAGATGCCTGGATATCATAGGATCCCCAGGCGTCTGATGGGGCTGAGGGGTTGCCCAGAAAATATCCACGTAGTACAACACTCACTGCATTTTTATAACTCTGCAAGGTTCCTAAGGACATCTTGTGCTGTAAAGAGTTTAAGGAAAAACCAAATAAAGACTGAACTCTGCCTTTAGTGCAAACAACTCATGATGGCTTTAGGGAAATTATTTTTCATTTATGAAGTATTTCTGCTACTTTCACATTGTCCCAGGCTGATGCAAACCCTTGATACTGAATGAAATAAGACGTCAGGAGCTCAGTCTTGAGTCCAGAGGGCCTCCCTGTACCGAGGGGCACTGGACCTTGGGAATGGGCTAAGTGGGCAGGAACACTGAGGCTGAGCCTAGAAGCCAAGGAGAGCAGCACGGAGCCCTCCCAGTACGTGCTGTGCTCTGGCCCCTTTCCCTTTCACGCTGGGGGAGCCCTGGCTGAGCCATGATGTTTGCAATGGTTTAGGACCTGGTGACCTTTGAGGACGTGGCTGTGGACTTCACCCAGGAGGAGTGGGCATTGCTGGACGCATCCCAGCGGTCGCTGTACAGGGAGGTGATGCTGGAGAACTGCCGGAACCTGGCCTCGCTCGGTAAGCTTGGCACCATCCTGTGTTCACTTTACGGCTCAGGTGGCAACACTTGCTTTTTACTCGTACTATTTTAGTGACGTAGAGGTACAAAACACAAAATTCAAAATCTTTCCATCATTTAAAAATGTGGCTTTTAGTACAGTCACAGCATCGTGCAAACCTGTAATTTCAGAACATTTTCACCACCTCTGCTGTGACTTGGGTATGGTTGATGCACCGGCAGTTTGATCTCCTCTGAAACAGTATTGAGGTCGTGGGGCCTTTAGCAGGTCAGGCCTAGCAGGAGATGATCGCATTAGGAGAAGACACCACCCTCAAAGGATTCATACCATCTTCAGTGGGTCAGGTCTCATGGAACCAGGTTAGTTCCCTGGAGAGTAGGATGTTAAAAAGGGAGGCGATGCCTCGTAATTAGATCCTCCCCGTGAAGCTGGTTCCCTTGGTTCTTCTGTCCCATACTGTAATAAAGCCAGATGCCAGTGCCATGCTATTTCAGCTTTGCAGACACCAGACTCATGAGCCAAAAGAAAACCTCTTCTCTTTATAAAGTATCCAGTCTTAGGTATTTTGTTACAGCAACAGAAGACAGACTTAAGACAGCCCCTAAAAATAAAAGACACCCTATTCCTGATAAGCTTTCAACACCTATTACCTTCCCTACTCCTGGCCACTAGAAACCACTAATCTGCTTCCTGTCTCTGAGTCTGCCTGTTGAGAATATTTCCTAGGATTAGAATCGCAGAAAGCATGACCTTTTGTGTCTGAATTTTTTCACACACATAACATTTCCAAGGTTTAGCTCTGTTGTAGCACATATCAGTGCTTCGTTTCTCATAACAACTGAAGTGTATTCCATTGTCTAGGAAACACCAAATTCCGTTGATCTAGTCACAAATTGATAAATGTTTGGATTGTTTTTACTCTTTGGCTATTATGAGTAATGCTACTGCTAATATTTCTATACAAATTTTTGCTGAAGCGCTCAATGTTAGTACTCTTCGGTGGGAATGTTAGGAGGCTATTTCTTTTTCTGTTGTTGTTTCTTGACACAGGGTGTCACTATGTAGTTAAGACTGGCCTTGAACTCACTGTATAACCCGGGCTGGCCTCAAATTCACAGCGATCCTCCTTCCTCAGCCTCCTGAGTGCTGGGATTACAGGCATGCACCACCACGCCTGGCATGGGTCATATTTCTGCATGTGGGTTTTTTTTTTTTTTGAGGAACTGAGCAGATTTGCTACAGCAGCTGCAGCATTTTATATTCCCCCAAATGCAGTGTTGTCTACATCGTCCTCAACCTTACCATTTTGCTCATCATCATCATCCTACTAGATGTGAAGTACTACTCATTGTTGCTGTGATTTACATTTCCCATTATGTCTATGTTGGTGTGTGTGATGGTGTCCTATAAGCTCTGTTCCTCTGTTTTTCATGTTTTGGGACCCTATTTTTTGTGAGGTTTCTTTGTTTTATTTTGTTTTTTTTTCTATTTTCTTTCTTCACTTCAAACTGTATAATAATCAGGTGCCCTGTCTTCACAATCACTGGGATATTTTTTTGTTGTTTATTTGTTTGTTTGTTTGCCTGTTCATATCTGAGTTTGAACCTCTCAAATTTTTCACTTCAGTTGTACGTTTCAACTCCAGAATTTCCATCTGCTTTCCTTTTTATGATGTTTTCTGTTTGATGAGAAGTTGTTTTCTTAAGCTGGGCATGGTGGTACATGTCTGAGGCAGGAACATCGCTGCCAGTTCTAGGCCAGCCAGGACTAAACAGTGAGTTCAAGGCAGCCTGAACTACAGAACGAGACTTTGTCTCAAAAAAAATCTTTTTTCTAATTTGTTTTCTTGATTTCCTTCAGTTATTTTTAAATATATTTAAAATAATTGCTTCATTTTCTTTATCTAGCAAGTCTATTGTCTGGGCTTCCTCTTGGACAGTATCTTTCTGCCAGTCTCTTTATTTTGCTGACGTGCCACACTTCTGTTTCTTTTCCTGACTATTTTGTTGAAAACTGAAAATTTAGACTGTTACGTTATAGGTTAAATATCTCTTATCTGAATGGTAGAGGCCAGAAGTTTTTCTCATTTGAGTCTTTTTTTTTTTTTTTTGGACTTTGGAATATTTGCATAAACTTTACTGATTGAGTAAAGTTTGGTTTTCCCAAATTTGATTTTCTTTTTATCTAAGAGACATGAAAAAAGATTTATTAGAGGGAGATACAGGCCACAGTCAAGAGCAGAGTGCAGTGCTCAAAGAAATGAGGCACAGATGGGCCGGGAGTTTAGCTCAGTGGCTCAAGTGCTTGCCTGGTAAAGTGAGGTCGTGAGTTCGATCCCCGGTACCCAAAAAAAAAAAAAAGAAAGAAAGAAAGAAATGAGGCACAATACAGTTGGGAACTGGGGATCTTTTATGTGCCTTGGAGGTAGAAATCTGCGAGATTTGGTCTCAGTGTCAGTCTTAGTCTTTGCGAATAGAAGAGGCTGTCCCACCCTTAGTGAGGTATTCCTGTGGGAAATGCCAAAAGCGTGGTCCCTTCATGGGTAGAAGAGGACCATCTGCAAGTAAGACGGAATGGGCAGATGGTGTTTGCAGCTGAAAGGGAGTTGCCCAGGTGTGCTGTTTTGGAAAAA
>RJWM01032690.1:0-21259 GCA_004363535.1 Dasyprocta punctata | reverse complement strand
GGGGGGGGAGGGAGGGGAAAACCTCTACTCCGGCCCTCTGCATTGAGTTGCGCAACCCACTCGGGCAGGGATTGGCTACTAGACAGTAAAAACGCCCCGCCCCCGGGACCTACAGACCAATGCCGATGGAGGGCGGGGCGGACCGTGACACAAGCGGCCAATGGCGGCGGAGGGGCGGGACGGGTCGCGGCCTGGGGTTCCCGCGCGCTCCCGCCCGCAGTCAGAGCCGCCTCAGCCGCCTCCGCGCTCGGAGCTCCCGCGTCGCTGTCGCCGTCGCCGCCGCCGCCCTCCGCGCGTCCCCGCTGCGCTCTGTCCCTGCAGCCGGCCCGGGGCGCGCTCGCCGCTCCGGGCAGAGTCCCCGGCGATGGCCACCAGGATTGACAAGGAGGCGTGCCGCGAGGCGTACAACCGGGTGCGCGACGACGGCTCGGCGGTCATCTGGTGAGAGGCCGCCCCGCCGCCTCCTCGCCCGGGCCGTGCGTCCCGCCCGCGCTCATGTGTGTCTTTTCTTCTCTCCACCCCAAGGGTGACTTTCAGATACGACGGTGCCACCATCGTCCCCGGCGAGCAGGGCGCGGAGTACCAGCATTTCATCCAGCAGTGCACGGGTAAGGAGCGGCGCGCCTGTCACCGGGGACCCCGTCCGGGCTCAGGACGCCGGCCGGGTCGGGCCGGGTCGGGCCGGCAGAGGTGACCGTGGGTCCGGGCGGGCCAGCTCCTGGCTCCCCGCCGTCACCGATTTTCTAGAGTCCGTCCCTACAGCCTGAGTCCTGTCCGCTGTCCTCTGGGATGGGTCTCTGAGCCAACATCCGAACGCCCTGGGGAGGGGGTACTGCTTGCCAGAGAAGAAACTGCTCAGCCCCACCCTCCTTTCTCCCACAATCATTGTCTGGGTTCTGATTAGGTACTTGTGTTTGGAAGGATGCAGAGCTAGACACAAAAGGTTGCATGCCATCGGGTTTCATTTCCGTGAAATTCTAGAGACGGTAATGCGGCTCCGGAGCACGAAAAGTCAGAAAAGCTGGCAGCTTTGGGGAGATTGTTGCTGGCAGGGCTGGGGTGCAGAAGGCTGCTGGGAGTGTCCGGAGGTTTGATCTGGCCAGGGTCACACAGGTGTGCGCCTAAGTCGGAGTTCATCGGGTCCTGTACTTAAGATAGTGTGCACTGCACGTACCTGTGCTGTGTGAGTATGAAAAGCAAGATCGTGTGGTAGCCATGACCTGGGAGCCCCTGGACACGGGGGAGAGGCTTGGCCTTTGGGGAAGGGGACAAGGAGGAGCTGCGGAATGTGGCTTCCTTGCCCTCTGGCCTTCGGAGAAGACAAAGGCAGCCTAGCCTGGAGGTTAAGGCGTGGGCTGTGCACCAGATGGTGTGGGTTTGAGTCCCACAGTTGCCTTCTCCTACCTGTGTGGGTAGGGAAAAGTCACCCAGTCTCAGGGGGCCTTGGTTTTGTCATCTGTGACCTCCTGGTGTTGTCCTGAGATCAAGTCACTGTGCATGCCTGTGCCGATGACAGGCCGACTGGTGAAATAAAGTGCAGAATTTTGCCGGGGCTCACATGACTTCTTTCTTAACTGCTTTCTTAACCAAATTATCTTTTGCATTTTGTTCAGCTGGAAGGATATTTACTAAGGGTCTTCTGTGTACTGGGTTGTACTAAGATTCACGCACACGTGGTGTGTGTGTGCGCATGTAAGTGTTCTAACTAAAATTTCTCTTGGAGAGGGGTGCTCTAGACATTCATTCATCACCTTTGTAAATAATTCGCTTAAAATATTGGAAGCTCGAAGGACCAGGCAGCTCCCGCTTGGAGAGGGGCACGGGGCGGTGCGGGAGGTCGGGGAGGGATGGTGAGGCCTCTGGCCCAGCAGTGAGGGGTCTCCTCCACCTCCGCTGTGGGTCCTTTCGCAGCGGCCCGTTGCGATGCACTGTGCTTTCCGGCTCCTGCGCAGCCCGGAGACTCAGCAGCATTTCCCAGGCTGAGGCTGCCTCGCAGGCCGCCCTCTGCCCCTCCCCCGGCAGGCACCGTGCTCTGCCTGTGAGGCCATTGTTTGTCCCCCAGTGGGAGAAAGAGCATCCTGCCTGCGACCTCCACCAGATGCTGCTGGCCTTTGGCGGTGGCCAGAGACCGCTTCCTTCCTGGGGCCCCTGTGGCTGTCAGCTCAGGCCCCACACCCTCTGGCAGGGACAGGACAGGACTGGAAGGCTGGGACCTGGGGACAGCCTGCTAAAGATGCCAGATGGAGCTAAAGATTCTTCCTTCCCTGCTGCTCGTGGAGCCTGGTGAATGTGCCGTGGGATCCGACGCTCTGCTCTGTGCTGCAGCTGAAGTCTGATTCCTCTCCCCAGCCATCTGCTGGGAAGTAGAGTTCTGGTTGCTGTCTGCTTTTGTTCCTCTCGGAAGAGCCTGTTCCTAGCCCTGCTGTGTCCCCGTAACCCAGGGACCACGGGCTTGGCACTGTGGCTGGGAACTTATTCCTGCCCTCACCCTCTCCCTGTTAGCTCTCTGGAGCAGGACTGAAGTTGTTCCCCTTCGCCAGTTGTGGAAGCTAAGGCCCAGAGAGGTTGAGTGGCTTTCCTGTGGTCATATAACTGGGAAGTGGCAGAGCCTGGACTTGAACCCAGGCAGCTGGCTGGGGGCCATGTTCTTGGCTGGGTTAGGGTGGTTTGGGCTCCCACCACCACCTGCAGGGTTGTTTGCAGACTGTGAGTAACGTGTTTGCTCACTGCTGATGCAGGCAGGGCCCCAGGTGCCACCGGGATCGGAACATGTTACTAGGTGTGTGGTGGCCAGGCTGCCAGGACCACGCCTGGCCTCCTTCTACCAGAACCTGGTGGGGGGGCGTCCTGAGGCTTCCCGCCACCCCAGCCCTGGAGCCTTCCCGAGGAAGCACCAGCTCTCGCTCTCCCGTCCCCCGCGTTCTTCACACCAAACCACATCCCCAGTTTTGAGAGAGGGTCTCGTAAAGTTGCTGAGTTTCTCAGGCTGGGCTCAAGCTCCCCAGAGTGTGGGGACCCTGGGAGTGCACCCCCGTGCCCGGCTTCCTCTGTCTTTCTCGTCCTCTCCTGTCCCTCCGGCTGCCTCCCTTCTCTTGTCCCCTTCGCCCCAGGCTGGCTCCTGCCACCGCCGCCTCCTGTTCCCGTCTGTGCAGGCCTCTGCCTGCCCGCTCTCCCCTGCGCTGGGCCTGCCTGGCTGCTTCCTTCCTTACTGACTGCAGACCATGGTCTCGTCCTCAACTGTGACTGTGCTCAGGGCCACCGGGGACCTTTGGAGTGCAGTGGGAGGAGCCTCGTGCTGGCTAATGGAGGCAGAGACTCTGTGTGTGGCCAGAGAGGCCACTGTCCCCAGGGCTTCTGCTCCTCTGTCCCCTTCCTGGAGGGCTCTCTTTCAGTGGTGACTCAGATGGCCACCGGCCACCGCAGTGTTAGCCCCTGGGCAGAGCATTCTGGGGAAGAGGAAGCGATGGCCTCTTTGTCAGGGATTTCAGGGGTCTCAGACCCACTGTCTGGCCTGGCTGAGGTCATGTGCCAGCCCCTGGAGCAGTGCCAGGTCTGTGGTGGCTGGATCTGGGGCCCATGCCAGCCCCAGCGTGGGCACAGAGTGGGGAGAAGTGAGCCCTGCTTCTGGGAGAGGGGCGGACCCCAGTGACACGTGTGGCCCCGGCCCCACCTCTTCCTGCACCTTTAACCCTGGACTCCCTTGTTGTGTCGTGTGTCCCTCTGCTCCTCACTGCTGGGAACCCCTCGGATCAGGTCCTGTGTGGCAAACTGTGGGTCCCTGCTTCCCACCGCACTAGCAAGGCTGTCAGCTCCCCCGCTCCCCGTACCTGCCCACCAGCTGCACGCACCTCACCTCGAGGGCCATCTGCATGGATTTCCTCTTCCCTACCAGCGCCTTCTTTCTGTTGCCTGCCCGACCCTGGGGTCAGGTTTGCATCCCATGGCCTCTCTCTTGCTGTGCGGCCCAGGCAGGTGCACCCACCTCCTGCTGCTGACAGCTGCCTCGGAGGGGACTGGGAGGGCTGTGGCCATCGTGTTTCTCAGGTGTCACGGGCTGTGTGGTCACAGGCAGCCCTTACTCCTTTCCGTACATGTTTTTTTGTATAGAATAATGGTATTATGGATGGAGCTGCTTGGGCCTTTGTGGTGCAGTGTGACGCTGTGCTTTCTGCGCATGCCCCGACCTCAGGTTGGCAGGTGGCTGCGTGTGGCCCCATATGGGCACACATGACCCTGGACCCGGGTCTGCCGCACAGCTGCTGGTCCCTGGTGACAGGTGCTCAGCCCAGCAGGGAGGGCCTGTGTGGCATCGATGGCCCAGCTCAGAGCCTGGCCATCAGGTGGCGTGAGGTCCCCAACCCCCCAGGGAGCTTCTGCTGCTGTGGGCTCCCTAGGACAGTTCGGGAGGTAGGGCCACAGGTGCCTGTCGCCCTGATCGTGGTTTTGTCCTTGGAATTGGGTGTGGCTGATGCAGGAGCAGGGCCTGTGGTCCCAGGCCCCAGGGGTGGGAGGCGAGGAGAGGGTGGGCAGGGACAGGAGCTGGCCTGACTGGAGCTTCCAGGGCTCCCCAGCCAGAGCCGGGAGCCGGCAGAGGGCGAGGGGGACTCGCCAGCCACTGCACACGGGACTCACTCAGCAGCACAGGACTCCGGGTCGGGCGGAGTGCTGGGCGCCGGCCCGGGCTGCCTGTGAAGCCGGGTCACGGGTGGTACCTGTTCTTCACAGGAGACTCAGCGACCGGGCTGCACCGGAAGAAGAGGATAAAACCCAGATGGGCAGCTCCCTCAGAAACCCGTTCATTCATTCAGTGGCTCTGTTGTCTGCTCTCTTGTTTGTGCTTTTCTTTTCTTTTCTTTTTTTTTTTTTTTTGAGAGGGGCTGATGGTGGGATTGAACTAGGGCCTTTGCACTGAGCTCCACCCCCAGTCTTCTTTTATAGTTTTTATTTTGAGACGGCATCTCTCGAAGTCCCTGAGTAGCCCAGGCTGGGACAAACTCACGATCCTCCTGCCTCAGCCTCCCAGGGTGCTGGGATCACAGACATGACCCACTGTGTTGGCTTCTGAGCTTTCCTTTGTTGGTTCTGTGGGGCTGTGTCCCAGTCACTGAGGGTAAACAGAGGCGGAGAGGGCCCCTCTTCACGGAGCTGCTGCCTTTATCTCCCCCCAGGATGGATCTCTGCCCCCATTTTTATCCATATTTGTGAAATATGTTTCTGTATGTTATTTTTTTGGTACGAAATACGGTTATCCAGGAGATGTTTTAGAGCCAGCATCCCCCTCAGCTTGATATTGTAGCTTCCGAGCCGCTTTCCTGCCTCCACCCGGAGCCTCTTCACAATGGCTACACAATGTTTGCTTCTGTCAATGCAACATTGTTTAACCCGGTTCTGTGAATGGACCCAAAAGCGCCCTGTTGCCTACAGTTTTTTAGTTCTTTGTTTATTTTGCAACAGGGTCCCACTGTAGTGCAGGCTGGCCGTGAACTTGCAATGATCCTCCTGCCTCAGCCTCCCAGGTTCTGGGATTACAGGCTTGCGTCTGGCTGCAAGCAGTTTTATTTTGGAAAGGATCCAGACGTCTGGGGATGAATCCAGTTTTCTGGTGGAGGTTTTGGAGCAGGCTGGTGAAGAGCCCTGGCCAGGGAGCCGAGTGTCCCACTGTGCTGTGCCTGTGACCTTGGACTCTGGGTCTCCCAGGCTCTCTGGTGCTGCCCCAAGGTGGGGGAGAGCGAGCGTAGGCCAGGCACAGGTGCCGTGAGGACCAACTTCAGCGGTCCCCATCCACGGACGCTTGCTGGCTGGTGTTTGGGAGAACGGGCGCCTCCTCCGCACGCACCGTGTGCCACGGGAGGGCATGACCCATGCTCGGTGTGTGCCGTGCTCCCTGGAAGGGCCCGTGTTGGTGAGTGTAACTTGGGTGGCCCTGTGATGATGGCTGGATGCTGGGGCGCAGGTGATACTCCCATGATGCTCTGGGCCGCCCCAAGTATGCTTCACCGAGAGAGGTTGGGCTGAGGCTATGGGTGCCCAGCACCCACCCCGCAGGTCCCTTTTCTTGCCCAGTAGTTATAATCCTGGTCAGCTGACCCCGCCCAAGCGGAGGAAGTGGAGTCCTTGGCTAAATGATTACTTCAAGGCTGGGCTCATGTGACTCAGCCATGCTGCAAGCTGATCCGGTTCCTTCCTGGGACTTTGGACTGAGCCGTTGGGAAGGAACCCTGGTATCTTTCCCTGGGATTAAAACTGCTGGGAAAAGCGCAAAGGCTTGATGCTCTCGCAGCATCCGCTGAGGAGCAGAGCTGCTGACCACGCAGGAGCAGAGGCCGTGACCCGGCTGGAGCCCTCTCCCTCCGTCGCCCCGGTACCCGCGGATTCCTGTTCCTGCTCTTGTTGTGACTTGCTGCACTGGGGATGGAGTGCTTCACCTTCCCACTGAGCTATACTCTCAGCCTTTTTGTTTTTTCCCCTTTTATTTTGAGACGGGTCTCACTAAGTTGGAAAATTTCTCGGGCTGGACGTGAGCCTGGAATCCTACCCCAGCCTCCTAGGATGCTTAGGATTACAGGTGTACACCATCGTGCTTGCCACTTTTTTTGTTTGTTTTTTGAGACAAGATTTCACTGTGTTTTCTTTTTTTCTTTCTTTTTTTTTTTTGGTACTGGGGATCGAACTCACAACCTCACGCCTGCCAGGCAGGCGCTTATGCTGCTGAGCTAAATCCCCAGCCCCTTTACTGTGTTTTCTAGGTTGGCCTTGTATTCTCTCTATAGCCCAAGTTGGCCTCAAACTTGGAGTAAACCTCCTGCCTCAGCCTCCCAAGTGCTGGGTTTATAGGCATGTACCACCATGCCCAACGATGCCTGGTTTATTATTTTTATTAAGCCAGTTTCAGTGGCTTCTCTCTTACATCCATCAGAGAGTCCTGGGCGTAGTCCCCAGGTGAGACAGCTGGTACAGGCTCTGCGACAAGGGAATGCAGAATGGGCAGAGAACTGCAAACCCGTCATGAGATTGATCTCAGCGGCACACCTCTAAATCCAGCTCGATGGGAGGCTGAGACAGGAGGATGGCAGGTGGGAGCCCAGCCTGGGCCACTTAGTGGGCCCTTGCCCCAAAACGAAAATAAACCAAGGCTGGAAATAAGACTCAGTACAAAGGCTCTGGATTTAGCAAACAGAAATGAGCGTTTTGTGTGGCACTGAGAATATTCCACCCAGAGGAGAGACACTCGGGTGTTGACTGTGGAAGTTTGAGGGGTGCCACATGGCAGGTGCGGTGTCTTCTTTAGTGTCCTACCCCCCAACCCTGTGCGGTAAAGGGGCCAGAACATCAGGTGGGTTTGGGAGGGCTGGGAAGGGCTGTCCGGAAGTCGGGGTGGGGAACCACAGGAGCGCTAGTGAGCTCCCCATCACTGGGGGTGCGTCAGGAGAGGCTGACCCGCCACTTGGCATAGGGGCTAAGAAGGGGACTGAGCAAAACCCTCCCAGGCCAGGCACTGTCCGCTGTCACGGCGACAAGGTGCCTTGGCCCAGGCCCGAGCTAGAGGTGGGGTCCACCCACCCAGAGCCCTGGGATGAGGTGACCCAGGGCAGCTTCCAGCGACAGCCAGGTGCAGTCACGAGAGGAGGGAGGAGCAGGTGGAGGAGACAGATGCGCTCACTGCCCGCCCGCCATGCAGGCGGCAGCAGGGCACGCGCATGGCATTACCTGAGTGTTCCTTTTCGCTGTGCGTGTGTGCGGTGGCCCAGGGCACAGTCAGGAGTCTGTGACATGGCTGTGGATTGGGAGGTGCGGGTCAAATGGCACTCAGGCCCTCTGCAAGTGTTTATTGAGCACGTGCTTTGCCCTAGCAATAGGCTTGGGTTATTAGTTGGTGTGCCTGTTTTGTTTTTTGAGACAGGTTCTTGTGTAGTTCAGGCTCTCCAAGATCCTCCTGCCTCAGCCTTCTGAGTGCTGGATTATAGGCATGTGCCACCTGTCTAGATTCCAGTGTGCATTTTGGAAGCGTCCCTGTGGCTCTTACGAATGTTGCCACCACCCCGCCCCTCCTTTCTCCACCCATCGCGCCCTGGTGCTGGCCCACACCTGCATCGTAGGCCTGGTGGACTTCTCACTGCCAGCGTAGCGGCCATTCCTCTGTCACTGACCCCTTCGCGTCCCCTGCCCTTTGCTGGTGACCGAGCTCTCGGCTGGCAAGGCAGGTCCTCGCCCTTCCCCCGCTCTCCTCCGGCCCGGCTCTCACTTCTGTCTGTGGCTTCTCCTTCCCCTCCTTGCCCGGAAGCCCACAGTTCTGCACCCTTGGCGGCGGCCCCTGCATCTCCAGGGTTTTTGCTGAGCACCTACTACGTGCCAGGCCCTGAGGCCAGCGGTGTCCTCCGATGGTGGTTCTGGACCCTTTTCCTGGCCTCGGTGACCGGAGTTGGAGGGCTTTCCCAGAGCTCCTCTGGGCGTGTTTTGGGGCCTGTGCGCACGCAGTCCGAGGGCTCAGGTGTGGCCAGGCTGTCTCCATGGCTGGCGAGAGCCAGGAGCCCCTCCAGGGTGCGTCCCCAACTCATGGCTGGCCACGGGCACAAGGCTGTGCGTGTTAGTGTGGCTCACTGCTCTGACCTGACCAAGGCAGCAGTTGGCTCCCTCTGACCTGGGAGTCGCACCATGGCATCTGGCACGGCCGCAGCCCACGAGCTGCAAGAGCGGAAGAGCAGGCTTTGAGCAGATTGAGTCAGGATCTCGGCTCTGTCCGTCCTTGTCCTTCCTAGCTTCCCTGTCTTCTATGTCTCCCTTCTCTGTGCTTCTCTGGTGGGCTCCTATGCATCCATCAAGGTCCGCTGCCGAATCCCCTCCTCCCCAAAGCCCACCCACATCCTCGCACTGTTGACACCAGTGGCGTGGTTGTGGGGTTCTCTGCCCCACGGGGATCGGCAGTGTCCCCTGATGGTGGCTCCTATGCACTTTCCCCTGGCGCGAGCTCCCTCGGGCGGGCGAGGCGGAGTCGCTGCAGCCTGGGTGTTGAGCTTTCCTGGCAGGCGCGGACTGCTGCTCCAGTCCTTTGTCTCCTGCCCTGCTTTGAGCAGGGAACGCACCCTGCCCTGCTGCCCTGAGCTGGACACTGGCCGTCATCGCAGCTGCTCGGGAGGCTGAGGGAGGAGGCCCGCAGATCCGAGCCCTGCCTGGTGACTTGACCGGGCCCCGTCTGAAAATGAAGTTAGGAGAAAGCGCCGAGGCTGTGGCTGCCTGGTGCGCGCTGGCCTGGCTTGCGGGAGGCACCGTGGAGAGAAGGGGAAAGGCTCCTCTCCACCACCCTGGCCACCAGCCGCACTGTCGCCTGTCTTTTCTTCTCAGTGGGTCTTTCCCAAGCTGTAACCTAGGCCGGGACCCTGGTGGGGAGTGGTGTTTGGGGGACCAGGAGGCAGGGTACGTTGTGGAGAGGGGGTCCGGAAGGAGGCAGCACTGTGGGCCTAGAGGAGGAGGAGGAGGAGGAGGAGGAGGAGGAGGAGGATTTGGCACAGGTCCGAGACCCTGGCCCGTTGGGCAAGGCGTCCCCTGGCTCCACGCCACACCCTGGGGCCTGGCAGTTTCGAAGGCTTGAGAGAGAGGCCGCGGCGGTGACCTGGGCCAGGCGGGGTCACAGCAGTGCCGAGCGGTGCCCGAGGTCATCGCCGTGCGTGTCCGTTGACCCACCCTTTGGGGCAGAAGCGTGGGCTGCTTTGTCCTCTGAGCACCGTCCTTGGCTGCTGGAGCAGAGGCCGGCAGAGCAGGGGACCTCGGGGGGCAGAGCAGGGGACCTCGGGGGGCCCAGCCACCGTCCCCTGCATGATGTTGTGTCCCAGGGCCCGCACTGAGTGTCTGCAGGCGCAAGGCTCCCAGCTGCCACTGCCGGCCACGTGATGGCCCTGGCCCCGGCCCCGGCCCGGGTCGCCATCTGCAGAGCCTCCCCTTTTCCCCACTTAATTTTACGCTTTTAGCATCAGAGATCTGGCGGGAGCCTCGGCGACAGCGTCCCCAGAGGCCCATTTCCAAGCCGGGGTTTTACGCTGGCGGCGTGTGCGGAAATAACCTGCGTTGGGGCTACGAGCTGTGCTCAGCCTGCGGCCCCGCCCGGGCCCTGGCGCCCGCGCCTCCCCAGCCTCCCGCACGTGGCCGGGAGTTAGCGCCTTAGCGGTGTACAGCCGCTGATCTGAAGCACGGTCGATCGCGCAGCTCACCGCCCAGGAGGCAGGTGACCCCTCGCCTGAAGTCAGGGTGATGCCCGGCCGGCTCCTGGAGGCTCCGGGGGCGGATCTGCTCCTCACCTCTTTGGGGATCCGGTGGCTCCTGTGGTCCCTCGCCTGGGCCTCCCGCGCCTGGGCCCCCAGTGTCTTCACAGCCAGCAGCGTCAGCTGCGTCCATCTCAGGCCGTCACCCAGGCTGACTCTCCTGCCTTCTGCTCCCCCACATTTTTTTTTTTGTGTGTGTGTGTGTTTTGAGATAGAGTCTTGTTCTACAGTTCAGGGTGGCCTTAAACTCACTACTTAGCCTAGGATGGCCTGGAACTTGCAGTGATCCTCCTGCCTCATCCTCCCAGGTGCTGGGACTAACAAGTGTGCAGCGCCTCGCTGGCTCCTCCTCTCACTTAAGGACCTTGTGATGGCCCTGGGCTGACCAGATAACCCGGATCGTCTCCCCGTCTGCAGACCCCTGATCGCGCCCTCGGAGTCCCTCTCACCATGTGACATCGTGTCCACGGCTCTGGGGGTCAGGACCTGGACGTGGTCCTGCCCACAGCCCACTCCTGGTCACATTTAACCCGCATGTGGTCCTCACTCTTGGAGGAGGAAACTGAGGTTCAGAGTGGGGAAGGCCTCGGGCCCCAGGCAGCACAGAGGCTGCTGCCGTGGTTTCTGGTGCTGGTGCCGGGGCCCCGCTCCTGACACCTCTGCCCCCCGACTCTTGCCCCGGGGTCCTTGGGGAGCCGAGGGCAGAAGCCAGCACCAGGCCTTTCCACGGTCCCTGAGGGTGACGTAGCGCAGGGCCAGGCGGAGAGCAAGGCATGGCTGAGGCGAGTTTCCTGCCTGTACTGGTGGCGCAGAAGCTGGGAGGGTCCCTGGGGAGGCCTGGCTGACCCCTGCTCCGGCACGAGACGACCTGACCCCAGAGCCGCTTCATTTCCTTCTCCAGCTATAACTGTGCTCTGGGCTTGTATAATGGAGTTCACAGTTCTGGGTCTGCAAATCAAAGAAGCTGCTGGCCAGGCAGGCACGTGCCGGGGAGGAGTGGGGGCTTGGTGTGCAGCTCCCCCCGCCTTCATAGTCACAGCCGGGGGCCAGCAGGGCCAGCGCTCAGCATCAGTGCCATGGCCTGGCCTGAGCGCTGCCCCGTGGCAATTCCAGGACTCTGGGACCCTCCTTGGTGGTTTGCATCCACTCTCCACCCAGCAAGCTGGCCCTGGGGACCCTCTGTGTGCCCCGGGAGAGCCCCACTGGTCCTGGCGACCTCGGCTTGTACTCGGCAAGGTTGGTTTTGTGTCTGTGCGTGGCTCCTCAGGTTTTTAAACTGCACTTGATCTTTGCCAAAAGGCCGAGAAACTTGTCAGCGTTTAAACTCCATAGACAAAGTGGGAGGGGACCACTGAGGGGGTGGAGGTAGAAGCCCCTCGCAACTGGGCCAGGCGGCCCGGGCCTTGGTGAGGAGCTGGGCTCCACGTGGGCCGCGAAGGTGTGAGCCCCACGACGTGCCGCCGACTCCCCCTGGGTCTTGGTGGCTTGCCGCCTGCGAAGCCTGGCCACTGTGGCAGGGCCGCAGAGCCATTCCTGGGACCTCTCCTCCGGCCCATCCCACTGGGCAGGGTGGATGGGGAGCGGCCCCTCCCAGGGAGGAATAGCGGGGGTCGAGGCTTTGCGTCGGCCCGGAACTGCTCACTGAGCCTGCGTTGGCATTGGGGTGCTCAGGTGTTGGAGGACGGAGGTACCTGGCCCCTGTCCAGGTCCCGTGACCTTGGCGTTTGGAACTGCGAGAGGCGGATAGAGGGAGGCGCCCAGCTCGACCCTGTGGTCACAGTCTGCCCTGGTGTCACCAGCCCGGCCTGGCCCAGCCCCTCGTCACTGCCCGGTAGCTGGACGAGCTCCAAGTCGGCCTCGAGACCAGGTCCACTCCACCTCCTCTGAGAAACCCGCCCGGCCAGCCCCAGGCTGAGCTGACCTCTTTCTGCTGTGTCCCAGAGCCGCTCTGCCCCGGGGCTGACTTCACCGTCCCTGCTCGCTGTGCTCCGTGCGCGCGGTGCTGAGGCGGGCCGCCAGGGCCTCTCCCTTGGAGCTGTTCCCCATCCCTACACCCCATGTTTCGGTTTTTCCTGGTAGCCTGGGTATTTTTGAGGGTAGGGATTGTGTTTTAATTCGAGAAAGTCCCTGGAGCACAGGTTGTCAAGTGTTTGTCAAGTGACTGAGAACAAAGCTTGGGAAGGGAGATAGAGTACAAAGCAGGGCACGCCGGGGTGGTCGGTGCAGGGACTCCGCAGCGATGCTCAGAGTCTCCAGGACTCCGTGGCTTCTGCCCTGAGTCAGAGGTGGAGGGGACCTGAGCACACTGACTCCCATTAAGGAAGAGCGGCGCGGGCGCTGCTGAGCGGAGCTGGTGCTTTGTCACTGGGGCCTCTGCGCGGCGCCTGATAATCTGGGTATCCGGATCAGCTCGGCCCCCGGGGCTTCGCGGAGTAATCATCTTCCTTTCTGTCACCGGGAAGCTGGGTCACTCGCGTTTAATGAGGGCTCAGTCAGGGATCGTGTTGGACACCCCGCCTTGGGGGATGGGGCCGGGGACAACACATCGCACCCCCCCACGCTACCATGTGAGCGCAAATGCAAGAACTAGATGGGCAGACACTGCTGCACGTACAGGGTTGTAGACCCAAAATGCAAACAGTTCTTTGATTCCTGAGGTAGCATTGTTTCTGGGATATTTAATTTTAAGTGCCTGGGTCTCGCTATGTAGTTCAGGCTGGCCTCGAACTCACTGTGTAGTGCCTTGAGCCTGCGGCTATCCTCCTGCCTCAGCTTCCTGCGTACTGGGGGAACAGGCGTGCGCTACCATATTTGGCTGGGGTGTTTACATTTAAATACTTTTTAAGATTTTTCTAAGATTTTTCTGAGTGGGACAGGAGGGCTTTGGTCTTGCATTTTGAATCAAGGGAGACTGAGGGCCCGGCAGGGCACGAGGGTGCTGTGGGCGCTGGCGACTCCAGCTCTCTGGGGCTCCAGGGGCGGGCGCTTGGCTCTGGCATTTGTGCCCGTTTGTGGAGCGGGTCCTCCCTCCACTTGAGGCTGCCCCCTTGCTGACCCGGAGTCCCACAGTGGCCGTGCCGTGACGGGGACTCCCAGGGGGCCTCTTATGCCTTCGCCCTGCCTGTCCGCCCGTGAGCTCCCTGCTTCTGCGCGGCCACGCGCAGACCCGGGTGCCCCAGGCGGCTCCAGGGAAGCTGCAGCCTCGCCGCGCCCTGGGGCAGCTTCCTCCTGGCCCCCTCGCTTCACCTCGTCTCCTTTGTCATCCCCGCCCCGAAGTTCACTGTGGGGTGGAAATTATGAAAGCTTCCCATCAGCCCACGGGCTACGGGGTGACTGCCGCGTGCCTGGCACTGTGATCAGCCGAAGGCCTCACACGCTGGTGCCTGCAGAGGGACCCTTACTTCTGCTCCCTTGATTTCTCGTTCATCTACACCTGGGGTGTGCTCTGCGCACAGGGAGAAGCGTCATATGACACATTTGCACAAGTGTGAGAAAGTTGTGTGGGGCAGGTCCTCAGTGCCAGGGGCTTTGTCCTCCAGCTGGGCCTGGCTCCGGGGCCAGCAGAGGAAACCAGACCTTCTTTTGCAAGAAGATAGCGGCCAGCAGGGTGTGGCGGCCCAGGCCTGTGGTTCTGACCCTTGGGAGGCTGAGGCAGTGAGGTCAGGGCCAGTCTGGAGTACATAGCAAAACCCTGTCTCAGGAAGCAGAAGGAAGGGGAAGGACCTCGGTCCCAGCCACCCGGTGTGAGCAAGGGCTGGGACGGCTGGACCCCGGCACCCCCTGAGCTCTAGGGCTGGGTGGGGTCATTCGCCATTCTTCGTTTTGGGGAAGTTAGCAGCAGCTCATGCTGCTGCTGCTGCTGGTGGTGATTTTGGAGAACTCCGACTTCCCCTTTTCTCTCCTTTCTCTCCCCTCTCTTGTGGTCTCCGCTTCCTGCTCACCACTGTCCCTGGTGCTGTCACTGTTCAGTGTCGCCCCTGGTCCCTGGTCACCTGTGCCTCCCCTCGGCTCTCCTCTGGGGTCCTCACCGCCCCGCCCAGCCCCGGGCAGCCGGGCTGTGGAGGGAGGGAGGACCTCGTGCCACTGCCCAGCCCTCCTTTGGTGCGGTGGCTTTGCCCTCTCCGGGGCCTGGGGCGCGCCTGGCGGGCTCACAGGAGCCAGGCCGCCCATGCGGCTGCTCTGCAGTCGGTGTCATGGAAGGGGCAGGATGCGGCCCAGGGAGCAAGCCTTGTGCGGGGCACCTCCTCCAGTGCCAGGCGGGGGAGGGGGCGGTGGTCCGGCACTCCCGCCCCGCCCTGCCGACTCCTGCATCCCCTTCCCCGTCATGATGAGCAGGCCCGGGCTGGACACCGGGAACCCACACCTGCATGGAGTTCACAGGCGCTGCTGAGGCTGTGGGTCCCAGGACCACACTGAGAGCCGCAGCTCCCTAGTCTTCTTCCCAACGGGCAGGCGGCGCCGCCAGCTCCCTGGGTCCTGGGCACATCAGGGTGAGGGCGAGCCAGGGACCAAGCTTCTGGCCAGCTTTGTCGTCAGAGCAGTGTGCCCTGCATGGTCGTGGGCGTACGCAGTAGGCATGTGCTTCGGCACACGCAGTAGCCAGGGACATAGCTCGGCGTCACAGCACCTGCCTAACAAGTGTGAGGTTGTGAGTTCGAATCCCAGTACCAAGAAAAAAAGGTGCACACACTGGCACACAGTAAGTACACACATTGGCACACACGTTGGCACAGAGTAGGCACACACGTTGGCACACACGTTGGCATACAGTAGGCACACATGTTGGCATGCCCGTGTTCCGTGGGCAGCACAGTGCTGGTGGGAGGCTGGGGTGGGCCAGGCAGGGTTCCATGCAGTGCCCAGGAGTGGGGTCCCTTGCACGGCTCCAGGTGGGTGGGACCCTCCTCCTGGGTCCCCTGGAGAGAGGCTGGGGATGCAGCCACAGAAAGGCTGCTCGCCCTGCATTTTTCCGGGCTCCGCCCCACTGACTCCCCGCTGAGCCCAGCAGCTGAACTCTGGGGTTGGGAGAGTGCGGTGTCAGCAGTCTCAGCTGACCAAACCATTGTCAGATAAACCCTGAGCAGGCGTGGGCCCTGCTCGCTGGCTCCCTCACGGTAATTGGAATGACATCAGCCTGTGGTTCTGGAAGGTCCCCAAGCCCCTGGGGGCTGGGGTGAGGCTGACTTGCTGGGCCCTGGGACTCGGGGTGTAACTGGGTGACTGCTGGGTTCTACAGTCTGAGCCAGGGTGACCCCTGTCCAAGCCGGGGTGACCCCGGACTCTGAGTCTAGAGGGCCTGTGCCACCCAGGGGATGGATCCAACGGGAAGTTGAGTTCCTTCCCCCAGGGGAGAGGTGAGGGCTGAGAACTGGGGGCGCTGGGCTGGCCAGGCACGGAAGAGCTGGCCGACGCTGGCGGAGGGAGGCAGGCTGGGTACCTGGCTAGACAGAGGGTCGGGCTCCGAAAGTGACCCTGACAGCTTCCCTGTGTGGAGGCTTTGGCCAGGGACTGGCAGCTTGGATCTGGGTGCAGCCCCAGGGACCGGGGTCACCACAGGGATGGACCCCAGGTCTTCTCTGTCGTGTGGAGTCCTCATCCCGCCCGGGTCACGGCTGCCACTGGAACTCTGCGGAGATGCTAACCAAAAATGCCCCCCGGACGCTGGTAACCACTGGTGCTGAAGGGGTCCCCTGGCCTCCCGTGTGCAGCCGCCACCCCAATCCTGTCTACAACAGGACGCCCCTCGGTGCCTCCCTCGGTGGAGTGAGGAAGGGTCACCGCCTGCGACCCCCACCGCAGAGCACGCACAGCCGCCTTGGCCGTGAGGCTGCAGGAAAGCCCCGTCCCCACGGCCCCCGGGGCCCGTGACGTCATCAACGTGAGATGTCCGGGACGGGCCCATCCACGGGCTCTGAAGCAGATGCGTGGTAGCCAGGGGCTGGGGACGTGACTGTCCGTGACGTGGGGATTCTTGGGATGACGGGACCGTTTGGAATTAGGTGGTGGTGGCCGCCCAGCGCCGCCGCGAGGAGCTGTGGGACAGAACGCGCTGTGCAGACTCAGAGCGCAGGCCGGCGAGTGGCTCCCCGTGGTTCCCCGTGGTTCCCCGGGGCCGTTGCCTTGGAGAAGGGGCATGGCGGGGCCCCTGGGCCCAGGAATCGGGCACCGGGTCTGCTGCAACTTGGGTCCTCAGCTCTTGGGGACGCGTCTGTCTTCCACGAGATGGGAGCTGGGCACGGCTGTGCGCCTCCATCCCCTGAGGTGACGTCGTGTCGGCTCGGGTCCCCGCTGTCTTCAGACAGGGTTTGCCGCCCTGGGACTCAGGGCGGCAATGTGGGCTCTGCGTGGCGCTGGCGTGGAAGACAGGCCTCTCCGTCAGAAGCTCGTGGGGTGTGCAGGGAGGGCCTTGGGATCAGGGGCGCCAGCTTCGCCCCTGAGCCTCCCTGAGGCCCAAACCCAGGTCCCTCACGGCGTCTGAGGAAGATTTCAGCTGCCCTGGGCTTGAGGAGCAGGCATACTGCTCCGCGTTGTCATTGGGGACCTGAGAAAACCCAGGGCCCCGTGAGGATGTGTAGGAGTTTATTGGCACGAGGTGAGCGATGGTGCCAGCGGCCACCAGTGGTAGTTGCGTGTGCTCTCGTGCTCATGGCCCTGAAGGTCAAAGCTGCAGGCAAGGAAGGAGCTGTCATTTCCTTGCTGCAGCATGGAGCGTGGGCGGGAAGCACCGGGGGGTCTGGCGGAGGTGGGGTGCCCAGAGTGGAGATCCCAGGAAGGGCACCTGCCCCGGGGGACGTTTTGGGGGCACAGCTTGCGGCGCCCCAGTGTGTGTGTGGGGTAACAGGACTGTCTCATTCCTGCCCCGCGCACCAGCTTGCGGTGGCTTTGGGGACTTGCCTGAGCCCTGCGCTCTTTGCTGTTGGCACAGATGACGTCCGGCTGTTCGCCTTCGTGCGCTTCACCACCGGGGACGCCATGAGCAAGAGGTCCAAGTTCGCCCTCATCACCTGGATCGGCGAGAACGTCAGCGGACTGCAGCGCGCCAAGACCGGCACCGACAAGACCCTGGTGAAGGAGGTGGTGCAGGTAGCGCCCCAGCCCCCGAGGTGGGACCGAGCAGGTGGGGCTGGTGTCTGGCTGGGGGCAGGCGACCGTGCCGTCCAGGCTGCCACCACCTGGGTACATCGTGGCAGCTCCCCGAGGTGCCCGCCAGTGTCCCGTCTCTGCCCGGCTCACAGGGAAGCCCGGTCACTCCTGCCAACGCCCCGTTCCACCTTGGGAGGCACAGCGGGGCGGGGTTATGACTGGGTGACCGCAGAGTGACAAAGGTGTCGTCCCCGCCTGGCTGAGGGTCGGGGAGGGTGGGCTCCCTGGCTCTGGTTCCAAACCCTGAGGCTCTCCTGGGCCGAGTGTCTGCCTCGAAGCCCTGCGTGTTCTGCTGTGGTTGGTTCTGCTGGGAACTTGTGAGGTTGGCGGCTTGCAGGGGTCACCCCGAGAAAGAGCATCTGATCCCACAGGGAGCGGGGCCGGGGATGGAGGAGGGCTGGGGACGAGGGCCTGGGCTCTGTCCTCACCGAAGGCTCTGCGGGTTGCGAGAGCGGCTGAGGCCTCCCTTCCGCCTTCAGTATTTAGGGCCGTGTGGCCGTCCGGTTAGCGGTGCCCAGGCAGAGCTGCCCTGGCCACGCTCATTGTTTTAAAGATACACAGCAGGGTAAATAAATGGGCTGAAATAAACTAAAGTTTGAAAAGTCAGAGGGTAGCAGTGGGAGCCCGTGCCAGAGTGCAGGGCTGCTTTCGGAAGGGATAGAAGGTCCTACCCTGGCTGTCACGCTGGTCTCCCTTAGCTGAGCCTTTACTAAAAGCCGCTAATGGGGAAAAACAAAATCAAGAGCGTGTACGGCTCCGTGCGGTGAGGTCGGGCCCAGGACAGAAGAACTGGCAAAACCCAGACACGGTCTGGAGCCCGGTCCACCCTAACACGTGCCTGTGCCGCGGGGGTGGGAGAGGCCAGCAATTCTTTAAAAACTTCGTGTTAGTCCGTATTTGTTATTTTATTATATTGTATTTTGTTTTATTTTATTTTATTTTATTTTTTGAGACAGGGTCTCGCTTTGTAGTTCAGGTTGACCTTGAACTCACTACATAGCCCAGGCTGGCCTCGAACTTGTGGTGATCCTCCTGCCTCAGCCTCCCAAGTGCTGGGATGACAGGCGTGCACCTCCCTCCCCCAGCGCTGGTCCCTGTTTCTGATACATTAACCCTTTACTGTGGGGAGCTGGACCCTGTACGAGCTGGGTCTGGGTCCTTTTTACCTCCTTTCCTCGGCTCCCTCCCCTCCCCACCCCGGGTTCCCTTCCCTTCTGCAGAAGACCCACTTCCCGGCTTCCTGTCATCTTTTACTTCGCTCTTTCAGTTACTTATCCCTGGGTGATAGCTCACCCCTGCCTCCGATCTGTTTTCCCTAGGGTCCGTGGGGCCTCAGGGGAGGCCGCAGTGGGGAAGCTGTGTGTGTCGGGGAGGGGCTGAGGCTGGGCAGGAAACTCAGTGTCTCTAGCAGCTGCTCTGTGTATCTCATTCATACACAATGCGGTCTGCTCGTGGAGAGCAGGCCCTGAGCTCCTCCACCGCGCCCCACCAGACCCCCACCGCGGCCCTGCCGCCTCTCTGCTTGTGGCTGTCACAGCCTGCGGGTCGCGGCCCCTTGGTCGGTTAATGTAACCTCACCAGTTCTGTGGCCGGGGCAGAGTCTCCGTAATTGCAGTTCCTCCGGCAGCAGCGCCCCACTTCACGGGTGCACCCTCAGGTCCTGAATGTTCCCTGCACTTGACCTCGGGAGTCGCTTCCGATTTTATTTTTATAAATAATGTGCTCGCCAGCCTTTCCAGCTGGGCAGCTCCCCTCTCTCTTTTGTGGAAGGGATTCTCTGGATTGTACACTTGGGAGCGGGGCCCTGGGGCTCACAGGCACAAGAATCTGTTTCTATAGGTCTGGGCTGCCCAGCTGCCTTTTAGAGGGTCAGTGTTCTGCTGGGACTGCGCAAGCCCTTGGGTGCTGTCACCCAGTCCGCACTGCTGGTCAGTGCTGCCCACTGGGGCCTGCTGTGCACCAGCGCCTCTGCTCACTCGCAGTTTTCCTCCTGCCCTGTTAGTTTTGCTTTTTTGATGTTTTGAGACAGGACCTTGTGATGTATTCTAGGCTGGTTATGAACTCACTGTATCCCAGGTTAGCCTCGAATTCTTGGAGATCCTCCTGCCTCAGCCTCCCAAAGGTTGGGATTACAGTTGTGTGTCATCACTCCTGGCTCAGTCCAGTTGGGTTTTAATGGCTGACTGGCTGCAGGGGTGTCCTGTCCCCTGGTCAAGGTCTCTGGCTGGGCCAAGGGGCCCAGGCGCCAGCAGAGGAAGGTGGCCAGGTGTCCAGCAGCTAGGCTCCCTTTCTCTTTCTGTTTCTAGGACTGTGGTGAAACAGTGACCCAGCATCCAGCGTTCTAAGCACTGCAGAGCCCCAGGTCAGGGTCGCTGGGCATGTTCACAGAGTCGCACGGCCGGTCCAGAGTGAGTCCAGGCCCTGAGGCGGCCGGGTGCTGGCGGCAGTGTGCAGGTTTCTGTTGGTCCGGATCCTGTCTCTGTCTCTGTCTCTGTCACCTGAGGGGTCTCGGCTGCCTGGGCTGGTAATAGCTCATCTCACACTAAACAAACCTGTGGACTGATGGGCCTCAGTTTTCCTCTTTTTTTTTTTTTTGAAACAGGGTCTCCCTGTGTAGTCCAGGCTGGCTGTGAACTCACAGCAATCCTCCTGCCTCAGCCTTCCCAGTGTCGGGGTTACAGTTGTGTGCCACTGCTTGCGGCTCTCCCTCTTTTTATACAGTGGGGACTTGGGGCAGGTGCTCCCTGAGGGACCTCCTGGAAGGGCCCCCCTCCACCGAGCTCCTTAACCATTAGCTCCCATCCGTGAGAAGCCCTGGGCCTTTATTAGAGTGAGAGACTTGACGCAGCGCGGGCTGTGTGCGGTGTGGAGCGTGGAACTGTCCCTCCCGCCCTCCCGGGCCTCAGTTTCCCCATCTGTAAGAGGAGGGACTGGATGAATTGACCTCCTGTGTGCCCTGCTTCTCACTCACCTGCTCGTTTTCCCGGGGGGTCATCGCCCTTTGACGGACTCTTACCTGGCGCAGGGACCGTGGGGCGCAGTGGCCCCCATGGAGCGAGGACCCCAGGCTGCCTGGCTCCAGGGCCACTCGGTCACTGCATCAGAGTCCCCCGCACCAAGCGAGGTGGAAACTACTTCTCTAGACTCGGGCCGTGAACCACACATGAGATGGTCCAAGACATCCTGCAGGAAACGCCTCTTGTTCATTTGCGGGCTTGTTTTTTGTTTTGTTTTGCTTTTGAGACAAGGTCTCACACTGTAATTCAGACTGGCCTTGAGTCCACTACGTAGTTCAGGCTGTCCTCAAACTTGGCGATCTCCTGCCTCAGCCTCCCTGGTGCTGGGATGACGGGCTCGCGCCGTCATGCGCCACTCGCATTTGTGTTTAATTTACTGTTTTGTCTCTGGAAGGTGGAAACTCTCAGACTGGAACTAGAATGTGGCTGCTGAGGGCTTCCTTGTGGCTCCGTCAATCCCTGACCAAGTAATTTGATCTCTAGAATCTGCGTTTTCACTTAGGAAAAAGAGAATGTAAGTTTTCAGAGTTGTTAGAGGAATTAAAGAAAAACAGCTTCTGATCATTCTTCCTCTTCATCCTCTGTCTTCCCCCATCCCCTTCTCCTCCTCCTCCTCACCCTGAGCTGCATCCCTGGCCCTGTTTTATTTTGAGACAGAGTCTTGATAAATCATGAAATTCCCCGGGCTGGGCTCAAACACCTGCCACCGTGCCCCACTGAAACCCTGCTTCTGTATGTGTGTGTGTGTGCGTGTGCCTGTGTGCATGTGTATGTGTGTGCATGTGTATGCACGTGCGCGTGTATGCGCGTGTTCATGTGTGTATGCATGTGCGTGTGTGTATGCAC
>RJWM01032689.1:0-21261 GCA_004363535.1 Dasyprocta punctata | reverse complement strand
TGTCCTTTTTGTCAACCTTCATGAGGTTGTATAGGGTTGTGTAGTCACAGACTGGTATAATCACCAGCCAGGATTGGTGCTGGGTGCCAAGGCTGGGGCCTTCCCCACCCAGTGCTGTGCTGTCTCGCTTCCTTCCTCCCTGCCTCCCTCCCTCCTGCTGTGGCAGGGGTGGGGGCTCTTGGTTTGGAGACAGAACGCTGCAGCCCAGCCGCAGCCAGCCTCAGACAATCTCCCTACAGGGCCTTCCTCTGCCTCCTTCCTGCTGGCAGCATCTACACAGAGCAGGGATCGCTCCAGCTCCTGCCTAATAACTCAGCCAGTCTGCCAGCTCAGGAGCCCCTTTGGCAGACATTCCTCAGCACCGGACGTTTCCTCAACCAGACCTCACTCAGTTGGGTCTGAGAAGTAGACAGCAGTGCCAGGTAGAGATGAGAGGAACTGAAAAGGGGCCCTTAGGACAGGGTGCTCAGCCCAGGACAGGCAGAGAGGCTTCTTTCAGGAGGTCGTGTGGAGTTAGGCAGATGTCTGGGGGTAGGGTTCCAGGTCGATGTGGCAATATGTGCAAGGATCAGGAGGCGTGCCAGAGGGACAAGGAGGAGCCCATCAGGGAGCAGAGAGAGCGCAAGACTGAGCAGACACGGCCTGGTTCATTGTCAAGATGCTCAGTCAGTGGAGGAGCAACCTCAGCGGACTCGCCATGGGAGGACGAGGTCCGTTTGCTTCTTGCAGTAATTTTAATAGGGTATGATTTCTGTGCCGCTCTCTTTATCCACTTATCAGTTGATGGGCACTTGGGTTGTTTCCACTCTTTGGTGTGTAAGAGGAATGCTGCTATGAACACTGGTGTATAGGATTTTGTGTGTCCTTACCCATTTTATCCGACCCCTGATGGTGCTATAGACACAGGTGGATTTGGGGACTGGCGTCTGGCTGGCTTCTGTTGCCCTGGTTCCTTTCTTGTGGCTGGGCTCTCAGTATTCCCTGAGGTGGAGATTTCTGAGTACCCACTAGCTGTCAGCTGTAGGCCCAGACTGGGCCCTGAAGGATAAGCACAGAATGTGTCTCTGGCAAGACTCGCATAGCTGAGGAGGTTGGAGAGGACCAAGGGTGCCCAACAAAGTCCACATCCTGATCCCCACAGCCAGTGTGCTCACAAGGGTCAGAGGCAGAAGGGATGTCTGATGTGACACAGAGGTCATTGGGACATTGGAGGATGTCACACTGCTATCCCTGGAACTGCAGCAAGGGCCGACACACCAGGGCCTTCCCAGAGCTGGAGAAGGCAAGGACCCTTTCCCCTAAGCCCCCAGGGAGCCAGCCCTGCTGATCTCAGGCTTATTACTTGCGCCTCCCAGAACTTGAGGTATGAAGCACACGCTGCTTTAACACATTCATGATGGCGCTGTAATTTTTGTGTCCTTCCAGACAGCTTTGATTTGAATTTGATCATATGATGTTATATAACTAACGTGGGATATGCTCTTTTGTAATAGTACTTATGTTTATATTTGGGCAGGAATTATTCAGATTCAAGCAACTACTTAGGCAACTGACTAGATTCAGTCCACTTACAGTCTTTTTAAAATTTTATTAATAAAAAGGCCAATAAAAGTGATCAGATCCAGCCAGGCATCAGGTGACACATGCCTGTAGTCCCAGCACTCGAGAGGCTGAGGCAGGAGGATCACCATGTGTTCAAGGCTTGCCTGAGCCACATAGTGAGACCATGTCCCAAAAAAAAGGTCAGATTTATTTGTAGCACCAGTGGTATAAGTTGTGCAGTAAGACAGTTGTGCATGGACTTTCACTGGTTCCACCCAGGGGGATGTGTTAAAGCACTGAAATGCGGGGGGCAGCAGCGCCAGCCAGGGAGCCCATGCCACCCACCTTGATGCCATGGGCCAGTGTCTGGCCCAGGAGCGGGGCCGCATTTAAGGACAGGCTGAATTGGACTTGCTGGGCAGGTGGATAGGGTCCTAGAGAAGTAATGGGGCTAGTCTCTCCCCTCGTCTTCCACAACTCAGAAGCCTTGGGTTTTCTTGCAGGCTGGGAGCCAGACTTTCCTGAAGAGAAACCAGCCACCGGCACAGAAAGGGAAGAGCTCCCGAGGGTGGCTGCTTACTCCTCCCTGCTGGGGGACACACGGCCATGTGAGGGCCAGGACCAGGCACTCACAGAGGACTGGAGGGATGGGTGGCCACTGGCACCTGGCCTTGAGGAAGGGGCAGTTCACAGTCAAGGCTGTGAAAGGCGCAGGCGTGGGGAGAGCTGTGTGCTGAGCTCCAGCCCAGGTCCATCCCCAATTTCCAAGAGAGAACATCTCTGTGCCTCTGACTCACAAGTGCCAGGCTCGGACCCCGAGGCAGGCGTGGCTGGCAAGCCAGCGGGCTCCCTGGGAGAACAGCTTCAGGAGGACCCAAGGGCCTCCGAGCAGGCTGACCTGGGCATGGAGCTTTCCAGGAGCCAGGGCCCTGACAAGCCCTACAAGTGCATCGACTGCGGGAAGTCGTTCAACCACAATGCACACCTGACCGTGCACAAGAGGATCCACACGGGCGAACGGCCATACGTGTGCAAAGAGTGTGGGAAGGCCTTCAGCCAGAACTCCTCGCTGGTGCAGCACGAGCGCATCCACACGGGGGACAAGCCCTACAAGTGCGCAGAGTGCGGCAAGTCCTTCTGCCACAGCACACACCTCACCGTGCACCGGCGCATCCACACGGGCGAGAAGCCCTATGCCTGCCAGGACTGCGGGAGGGCCTTCAACCAGAACTCCTCCCTGGGCCGGCACCGGCGGACGCACACTGGGGAGAAGCCCTACGCCTGCAGTGTGTGCGGGAAGGCTTTCTCACGCACCACCTGCCTCTTCCTGCACCTGCGCACGCACACTGAGGAGCGGCCCTACGAGTGCAACCACTGTGGCAAGGGCTTCCGGCACAGCTCCTCTCTGGCCCAGCATCAGCGCAAGCATGCCGGGGAGCCACCCTTGGCCTGCCGCCCCATCTTTGAGCAGGCAGTGGCTCTCTCGAGACCACAGTGGACAGACACACTCAACTGCACACCACCTCGGAGCCAGGAGGAGAGGGCACTGCGCAGTGACAGGCCCTTCAGATGCACCCAGTGTGGGAAGTGCTTCACCCAGAGCTCCCACCTCATCCGCCACCAGATCACCCACACCAGGGGTGAGGAGCCACCGGGGCAGTCCAGGAGACGCCAGCAGCTCTGCAGTCGGAGCACACAGTCGGGCTCGGGACACAGCCCCAGGGGTCCGGCCAGAGCAGCACAGCCAACAAGCAGGGCACTGGCCCTGTTCGACATCCACGAATTCATACAGGAGAAAAGTCCCGTGCATGTCATTGGGGTGGAGGAGCCCTCGATGGGCTCATCTTCTGTGCTCAGCCACAGAGAGTCCACCTAGGAGAGAAGCGCTGGCTGTGACCTCTGGACCTCAGGTGTGCAGACATGGTAAGTTGCACAGTGTGTCTGGCAGGAGGGGCTGTGGGCTGCCACAGTGACCTCTGGCTTCCTTCAGGAAATGCCGAGTCCCCAACCTTCAAGCCCAGGGTCCCTTAGCAACTGGTATTTCAGGATGTTCCCACCATGCACCAGAATGAGCTCACCAGTGGTAAAACCTGCCCCTTGCTGGGTGTTGGGGCTTGTGTGTTCATCCCAGCACTCAGGAGGCTGAGGCAGGTAGATCCAGAGGAGCTCAAGGCCAGCCTGGGCTATGTAGTAAGAACCTGTCTCAAAAAAAAGAAACAACAAAAACTGTCCTTGGTGTAATGTAGAAAAGTAATACATGGTCCAGTTTTATAAAGGATAACTAAAATCGAAGTTATTCGTGATCAAATGATGTGAACCAAGTCCACGCACAAGGTACCTCACTGAGTCCTGTGTGGGGCGTCACACCCAGGGACTATCGATCATCTGTTAGAGACCAGCACAAATACACCGCAAGGGGCAGTCTGTATAGGATGTGATTTTCCAAAGTATCAACTAAGTCTTACAGAAGTTTTGAGCAAAACAAAATGCTGTTGCATTTCTGGGACATTCTGTATAAACTCCAAGCCTACAGCAATTAATTTGTGCTTACAAGTGAGACCAAGTTGGAGCCTGAGTTCACTGTCACATGTGTTTGTACACCTGTGCACATGGCCCCCGCCCACATTTCATCCACGTGCCCCCAAATCGTGACAGAGGAGCCCTCCCAAAATTGCTAGCATTCCCTGGCAGTCACAGCTCCTGTGGAAACCCACCACCTCGACAGCCAGTGTCACAGTGGGCCAGAGGCTCTCAAATGTGGGGGCTTGGCCCCCAGAGAATGTTTGGTGCAATCTGGAAACATGGTTGGTCTTTGTGACTTAAAGGGTGCCCACTGGTATCTTTAGGTAGAGGCCAAAAGTGCTGCTTAATGTCCTGCAGTGCCCAGAAGCAGTGCTGCAGCTCCTAGTTGAAGAATTGTCCAGCGCGCCAGGGTGGAAAAACCCTGTAGAAACCCAGTCCAGCACTGGGTCTCTTGTTTTCTAGACTCTGATTGATGGCAGCTCTACTCAGGTTCATCCAAGTAGAGTCATGAGCTAGTTTACTCACTGTGCCGTACTTTGAACCTTCTCTGCTTTTGTAGTATTCATAAAGGTAAGTACAGCACAGAATCCACTTACTTTTTTAAAGAACCTCTTAGCATTTGTGGTCCATGGTTTGCGCTTTAAAGCAGAAATGATACATTTTCATTGTCTCTTCCACCACATCTTCCTCTTCTACCCTGAGTTATTTTCACATCAGTCTCAGACATTACTTAATCCATATTTCTGATTGTATTTCTAAAAGCCAGGACTCTGTATTGCTCTCAGAGATGAGCTGTTGTGGTCGTCACACTGAGCCATTCTCAGGAACGAGCTGTCATGGCGCTGTGGTGTGGCCTTACCCAGCTGACCCTGGCAAAGGTGGTATTCAGCAGCAGTGGGTAATGCAGTGAGGCCTGATTTTTAATCATACCGGTGTCCTCAGTCATCGCTCATGTTCTCCACCTGGGCATCTCAGAAAAGAGAAAAGTTTGTGTTACTTAAGGTCTGTGTTGAAAGAGGAGACACTGAATTCTGTTGAATCTCAAATAGAACTGTATATTGTCATTATCACATCTGAGCAGACGGCATCCACTATCCAATGTTCAAATGTTTCTGGCTCCTAAATAGTCATCAAGATCACACAGTGCATCTAGGTGATGTCTCTTCTTTCTTAAATCTCTTTTAATTCCAGCTTCTTATTTAGTCTTTTATCTGTCAAAAGAAAAAAGGAAACAGAAAAACCTAAATTTTATTCCTACCTGACAATGCCTGTCATGGTCTTCTGGCTTGGCATGATAAACTTCTTTTTCTAGATGTTAGGGATGGAACTCAGAGCCTTTGCACTGAGCTCCATCACCAGCCCTTTTTCATGTTTAATGTTGAGACAGGATCTTGCTGGGATGCCCAAAAGCGCCCCCAGAGCGCTGGGATGACAGGAGCACACCACCACACCCAGCTGAATGTTAATGTCCACTCTGGGAAACTTCACCCTTGTCATTTTGCTTTCCTCCAAGTGTTATCCAAAGAAAAACAAAGGTTTTTGACCTTTGTCCATGTAGTTCTTGATACAGAAAAAATATCATGTATCTGATGTGATCTTCGATCCAGTGTGGTCAGGCACACACCTATAATTCCAGCTTCTCTGGAGGCTGAAGCAAGAACATTGTGACTTCAAGTCAGTCCATCATGGGCAACTCAGCAACTTAGCAGGAACTTGTCTTTAAAAAGGTGCTGGGGATGTAACTTGGTGGCAGAGTGCTTGCTTAGGCTGTGCAAGACCCTGGGTTCAATTGCAGCAGTACCAAAAAAAAAAAAAAAAAAAAAAGTCCTTGGAGTCTCATAGCACAAGGGATATAAAAAGCAAGGATTTAAACCTACCTAAAATTTATTTCTTTAGTATATGTTCATAGTACATGATGTTTACATTGATTTTAGGGAAGTAGCTACCTTTACTCAGTCCATATTATTTCTTTTTACTCTCCTCCTGTCTTCTTCCATCTCCAGAAGACTTACCTCCTTTTAATCTACTTGTTAACCTGAAATGAAGCAAACTGTGGCAATGGGACACCCTGTGCTGGACAGAGCTGTCCTCTTGGTGCCCAGCTTTGCCCAGGTTGCTCTTGCATTTGTGTCCCCACTGCAGTTGCATTCTAGTGACACCATTGGCATCAGAACTTGGAAGGAAGATGGAGTGTGGTGCACCTCAGCATGTAAAAATCGGTCCCTCAACCCTAACTGCAGGAGGTGCTTTGGATTGGCTGGGCGGAGCGTTGGAAGAATGGTCATCCTGGTCCCAGGGCCGGACAGCTGAACCTGCCTTCACTACCCCTGCTCACTGGGTCTTCTCTCTGTTCTTTGGGTTCCCACCAGGGTACTCCTGTCTGCCAGGGTACTGCAGTTCCACCTTTTGCTTCATCTCTGTAGTGGTCCGATGAGACCCTGCCAAGCCCTGGGCTCGCTTCCCTTGTGTTTCACTTCCCAGGATGGCTTTTTACAGTGACTGCACCATTCCTTGACCTGTGCCCTTTGCTGCTTCATCTTAGCAGGTAACTTTCCCTTTGCATGAAAAGGAGCACCTTCTGGCATCCTTTGCCCATGGTGGTTCTGGGCGATACTGGCATTCCACAGAGGAGGGAAATTAAGCAGAAGACAAAAGTAGCCAGCCTGACGTTACACAGACAGGCGGTAATGGAGTTAGAATTTGATGTCAGTGCCCAGCAACAGTGGCTGAAACTAGGCTCTGTTCCAAGGCTAGCTTTTCAGTGACTCCTCTGTGTCAGAACCAGTGTGTTCAGCAGTTCTCTCAGGCCTTCCCACATGGTCACAGTGAGATGTTAAAGCTTCAGCCGTTGCATCTCTTATCAAGACTGAAAGCAGTCGGGAAACAGCATGATAATGTTTCAAACAAAGGACTGTTCCAGGAGCCAGTATTGCATACTCGTGTGTGACCCATTGGCTAAGACTGGGTCATAGCACCACCCTTATAATGAGGCTTAGAAAGGTGACATCTTGCAGTTCTCACCTCTGTGGTGGGCACAAGTAAGAGACAAGGTCCCAGGCAGCGAATGATGTGTAGGCAGCTAGCAGCCTCTGTGGCTTTGTCCACCAGCTCTCAGAAGATGCTCCTGGACTCCCAAAGTCCACCTTAGTCCCCCCACCCCTGTCCCCACCTTCACAGGAACTGCCCTTGCCAGGACTGTCTGCAGCCACCTTGGCTTCACCTTTGTCTCTGGATCTTGGAGCCTAGAGCCTGCCACATTCCTGTGGTGCCCCATCGCCTCCATCTCTTTGGGGGCTGTGGTCCTCCAGGCAACCCTTACCCACTGGGGTCCCCAGGTGTCATCGGTACTCAGGCTGTGTTGCTTACCCCGTCTGTGAGTCTCTGGTGCTTCTGAGTTCTGAGCTTCAGCTCCCAACAGCAGTTGTCTACTGGGCAACTGCCACCATGTGTCCACAAGCTCCCCAAAAACTGCCATTTTCCCACCCAGACAAATTCCCCTCCCCATTCCTTCCATGGGGGCAGTTGCCCCTCCCTGCCTTCCATCATTGGAGCCAGGAAATAAACCACCTTTGACACCCTCACTGTGCTCCCATCAGGGGTGCAGTTGCTTCTGTCCTGTGAACATCTTGAGTCTGTTCCTCCATCTCCATTGCCACTGTCCTTGGAGTGACGTGCTGCCAGGTAGGCCAGCCAGGACAGCCTGGTGTCAGATCCCACTTGGGACCATTCCTCCTCACTGCCCCATCAGGGTATTGGGTTGAGATGTGGGACTGCCTGGGGAGCAATAGTAACGTCATGGTTCTTGATGGCTCTGGAAGCCAGGCCTATGATTACCTTATTCCCTCCACCTTGACCCCTAAACAGCAGGTCCTGAAGGGGCCATGTTTGGACATTTCCCAGAGTGGACACTGGGAGAGCTGAGGTCCCAGCATCCTTGCTGGGTGACGTGGGGAGAGGCAAAAGTAGAAGGAACAAGCGCTGGAGGTCTGCATGATGTCATTTCTCAGTTCAGCTCATGTTCAGTCGAGGTGTTCTTACTGGCCTTCTTGTAGATGTTTGGAATAGTCAGAAACTCCTCAGGGGAAACTACTGTATACTAGGGGAAATCATGGTTTTACCTATTTATAAAGTAACACAAGTCCTTTGTAGCCAAAACTTGGAAAGTGCACAAAAATTCAAGGAGAAAAAACTCATTTGAAATTTAATTCCTAATGCTTTAGCCACACAGAGATGGTCATTACCACTTAGATTTTGCTAATTTTTCCTTAAAAGTTTTTAAACATGTAGATGCTATACAGAGTATACATTAAATCAAAACGTGTGTGTGTGTGTGTGTATTTAGAAATTTGGGGTCCTTTCTCATTCTCTTGTAACCCCTGTTTTTTGCTATGTTTTTGAGCATTTTCCATGTCAGTGAATTTCATGTAGCTTTTAAAATTACCTTTCAGGAGGATTCTAACAATGCACCCGCCCTTCACCCAGCATTTTACCAGCTTCAAGTTTTTTCAAAGAGGTAGAGACATTTCCTGTGTGTTTCTAGTGGGAGTGTTAATTGATAAAACTCATAGCAGTCACTATCTAAATTACAAATACAGAAAAGTTTTGTTTCAGGAAACCTGCTGGGAATGAATCTTACGTATTTATACATGTGCAAATGGTTTGTATATAGTTTTCATTATGCTATTAATTTTAAAAGTAGAAAGTTTGGAAGCAACCACAATATTCATGATGGAGAACTGGCTAAGTAATTTATGGTGGAGTAGATATCACAGCCTTAAAAATGGAAACTGTCCTTATATACTAATATGGCAAGTGAAAACAAGCAAAATGTAAAACTATAGTATGTTTCCATTTGTGTAAAGAGGAAATGTATGCTTATATACACTTAATCTCTAAAAGAGAAGAAAATAGGTATACTGGTTGCTCTTGGGAAAGAAAAGGGGATGGGGAGGAGGAATATTTTCACTCTATATCTTTTTATATTTTTGTAATTTTGAAACATGTAAAAGTATTATCAGTTCAAAAAATAAATTTAACAAAGATCTCAACTCTTTCCAATTAAAATAAGTTTTATAATTTGTTGTATTGTTTGCTGCCTCCTCCACCAGAATGTCCACATCATCAGGGGTTCCTAGGTGTCTTAGTCACCTGTTCTTTATATACATGTGTGTGTTCAGTTAACAAATTGAGTTTTTTGGCTTTTTTTTTTTTTTTTTTTTTTTTTTTTTTTTTTTTTTTTTTTTTTTTTTTTTTTTTTTTTTTTTTTTTTTTTTTTTTTTTTTTTTTTTTTTTTTTTTTTTTTTTTTTTTTTTTTTTTTTTTTTTTTTTTTTTTTTTTTTCGGTACTGGGGATCGAACTCACAACCTTGCATGCCAGGCAGGTGCTTATGCCACTGAGCTACATCCGCGGCCCTATTTTTTGAGGGTCTCACTATGCAGTTCAGGATGGCCTTGAGCTCACTTTGTAGCCTAGGCTGGTCTCGAACTTGCAATGATCCTCCTGCCTCAGCCTCCCGAGTGCTAGGATTACAGGCATGTGCCACCACGGCCAGCTACCAGTTGAGTTTAAAATAGCTTCAACTTCTTGACAATACCAAAGAGGAATAGTGTTTGGAAGACAGACACAAATGTCTGCTTTAGCTTATTAAATTCCCTGTCTCAGTCAGCCTGTATTATGGGAACTCCCAATAAAAGTGATATCTCTGTACCTCCTCAATTCAGGTTGTTTCTGCCAAGGGCAATTAGAAGAAAACATGCATCCATTCTGAAAAGCAGACTCCTGTGCATTTCCTGTGAGGGGAACCAACATGGACATCTTCCAGAACACACTGTCCAATATAGCAGCCACTGGCCACATACAACTGTTAAACACAAAATTCAGTGCATCGGTCAGCACCTTTCAGCTTTTCACTGATTTCATTCTCATTGTCACAGAAAGTTCTGTTGGGTAGTGCTAATATAAACTTACGTGACTGAGAGAACTTAAGTTTATCCTTATGACATCAGGAATCACTTCACCTCACACAGACCTCCATATGGATGAAATTTTAAGTCTCACAGTTGTATTAAGGACAGCTCTCAACTAGCTAAGGTGGTTTGCATCACCACCAGTGGGTATAGGATCTACCCCTTTTTTTTTTTTTTTTTTTTTTTGTATCAGGATCAAGTTCATGACCTTGCACTTGCGAGGTAGGCACTTACGCCACTGCGCTAAATCCCTAGCCCAACCCATTATTTTTAGACAGTCATCAAGGACATATGGGAAAAATAAGGCTATTCATTGCATGTGTTTATAATTAGTTTCCAGCTAAGCAGGAGTGAGTTGTGAAATGAGGTGTAAGTAATGTATTCACACAGTGGGGGTGATACAGTAGCTCAGTAGTAAAGCACATGTATGCAAGACTGTGGGTTCCTCAAAATAATATGATGATGCATGCAGTGGAGCCATTTTAAGAATAGTCTGCCGGGTATGGTGGTGCACGCCTTTAATCCCAGCACTCGGGAGGCTGAGGCAGGAGGAGCGTTATGAGTTCGAGGCTGGTTTGGGCTACAATGCCAGTGCAAGGCCAGCCTGAGCTACATAGTGCGACCCTGCCTCAAAAAACTAGGGCCGGGAGTTTGGCTTAATGGCTTAAGCACCTGTCTGGCAGGCGCGAGCTTTTGAGTTCGATCCCCGGTGCTGCAAAAAAAAAAAAAACAGTCTGTAAAAAATATTTAATAAGTAGAGAAATATTCAGGGTCACTGGAAGATGATACATTTCCCAGGCTGATCTCAGACTGGGCTCAAGTGACAGTGGGAAGATAGGGTGCAGAGGGCATTCACCTGGGGATTTCAGGCCGCACGTGCACCGGGAGGGGTCGTCCTGCATCTGACTGCCATGCACATGGGAGACCTCAGGTGTGTGCCGAGTGTGACGCTACCCTGTAAGGTGGGACCCCAGCGTGTGCCACCCCACACGAGCGTGCCAGTGTGGGAGGTGTGCTGCATGTGTGATGCCACCTGTGTGCCATGGGTGTCACCTCGGGTGTGAGTGCACCCTCTACCCCAGCACCATTTCCCAGTTCTACCCACCGCAGCCCCTGACAAACGCCAGCTTCCTTTATGTCTCCGTATTTTCCACTCGGTGCATCATGTAAGTGGAGTTGCACAGTAGGTGATTTCTGTCTTGCGTTCTTTGCTGGGCTTGTGTTTGGAGTCCATCCATGCTGTGGCAGGTTTCCATTCTTCTTTTTCTGGCCGGAAAAAACCCATTTGCATGGACGTGCCATAGTTTGTTGACTTACACATGGGTTAGTGGGCATTTGCAGTGTTTCTTCTCTGATACTATAAACAGTGCAGTCAGGCCATGCTTTCAAGAAGGGCGGGGTTGGGGTGGACTGAGACTGGGTGCTTGTCCCAGGAGGGCTGCACACGGCTGTGCAGCCTGTGCTGGCCAGCTATATTTCACCTCCAGAATCTCAGGCCCGCCCAAGCCAAAGCCAGGACCTAAAGCCTGTGTTGTGCGTGAGTAGAGAGGAGGAGGCAGTGCTCGGGAGACAGGACCCTGCCACTGCCAGCCACAGCACCCTGGGACCTCTGCTCAGGACTGAGACCACACCCCCCACTCTGCAGCTGCAGCACGGAGCAGAGGGTCAGGGGCTGGATCTCGAGGGGCCAGGTGAGGCAAGTGATGGGGTGTGGGGCACAGTGGGGCAAGAGGCAGGCGGAAGGCTGGATCCGAACACACCCTCCTCCTGCCACCTTTTCTCCACTGGCCATGACCTCCTTGTCCTGGCCGAGGCCACTGCCTCCTCGCTCTTCTACCTTCTGTGCATCTTCTATCGCTCTCTACACAACAGGAGGGCAGGATGGGGCATCTGGAAGCCCGGCATAGTGAGGCTTCTCTGCCACTGAGTGTCCATTATTGCCCAGCTATCAGGACACAGCTGGCAGACTCCGTGCACCTCACCAGAGCTGGGTCTCCTAGGGACTCGCGAGACTGAGGCAGGAGGATTGCTTGAGCCCAGGAGTTTTAACCCAGTCTGAGTAACAGACCCTGGCTCTAAATAAATAAACAGGTAAATTGCAGGACTAGAAGCAAAGCAAAGGAAATGACATGTCATCTATGTAACAAAACACATCCACTTATTTTTATAAAATGCAAAATTTTATTGATAGGTTTTGAAATTTTAGTTTTACATAAGTTTTTTTTCTTTCCAAGCTCTTAAAAATGCAAAGATCAGCCAGGCGTGATAGCACATACCTGTAATTCCAGCACTCAAGAGACTGAGGCAGGAAGATCACCACAAAATCAAGGCCAGCCTGTCCTACATTGTGAGTTCCAGGCCAGCCTGAACTACATAGCGAAACCCTGTCTTAAGAAAAAGTGAAAAAGCACTTTTAGCTCTCAGGCAGCGTGGGAGTTTGCAGACTCCTAATTTGAAACCATCTGAACTCCTTCCCAGACCTCCAGGCCCTTTGAGACCTGACTTCTGCGTTTCTTGGACTCACTTGCAGGTGTCTCTACCCTTGTGTATCCTGTTGCCTACTCAATTACTAGAACCTCAGCATCACTTAGAGACTCCCCAGCCACTGGAGCCCAAATAGGTGCCACCCGCGCCCATGCTGCGTGCTTAGCACAATGGAAGACACAGGTTCTTACTCATCATAGGGTACGAGTTTCCTGGTGTCATGCCCGGCCCAGGGAGAATGAGCAAACAGCCTTTCCCAGAAGCCCCACTTTACAGATAGAAACTGAGACACCCCAAGGGATCACAGCTGAGAATGGTGAAGGTGGCTTTGGTCCTAGCCCTGACGGGCTGCACGTATCATGCACCACATTTGCTGTCCCCAGCTCAGGAACAAGGTGAGGATCAAGGTGGGCTTGGGAGAGTCAGGGTTGCAGGGTCTACCCAGTACTTTGGGACCTGCGGAAAGAAGCCACATCAGCCCTTGCCTCCTTAGAGTCTGCCCATGCCTGAATTCAGAATAGCTGGGTTTACCAGCCTGGTGTCTGATCTGTCCCCACAGGGACATCCTGAAGGTTGATAGTGTGGATCTGAGGCATCACAGTGTTCCAAGGAACCCTGTCCACTTTGAGGGAGCCCGGGAACAGACAGAACGGGGAGGAAGAGCTGGGAAGCCTCAGAAATGTCAGCAGTAATCCGGGGCCAGGGAGCGGTCCCGCTAGGGCCGGTGAGCTGTCCATGGTGCTGAAATGTTCTCCGGAGCTGCCTCACGAAGCAGCTTCAATTAGTTCAATGAAAAGTACAAAGGGTCGGGAATGTAGCTCAGTGGCACAGTGCCTGCCTGGCAAGCGCGAGGTCGTGAGCTCAATCCCTGATACCAAAATAAAATAAATAAGCCGGGTGTGGTGGCGCACGCCTTTAATCCCAGCACTCGGGAGGCTGAGGTAGGCGGAGCGTTGAGTTCGAGCTAAAAAGTGAGACCTCAAAAAAATTTTCCAGAGTCCCAGAGGTCCAGATCCCTGCCTGTTGGTGGCAGCAGCACAACCTTCGATCTACTCATTCAGCTTCCCAGGGCGGAGTCCAGCGCTGCCCGCTGAACTCCAGGCCTCCTGCCCTCCGTGCTACTTCAGTCAGCGAAACACAGTTGGTGATGAGGCCTCCTGCAGACGCAGCCTTTACTTGGAGAACTTCATACACCAGCCAGCCAGCCAGGATGCGTGTTTTTCCACCGGACGGCAGTGTCCAAGGGGAAGGTGACAGTCAGCCCGGGAGGGGGGCCCAAAGGAAGCCCAGCCCAGGTGGTGGTCAGCCCAGCAGCCAGGAGAGGGGTAGCAAGGCATTGGTTTTGGACGGTGAAGAAACGCACAAGCTTTTCTGGCAGAAAGGGTCAATCCCAGAGACTGTCCTGGTTTGCACTGTCATTACTCCCGCGATGTGGATGTTACTATCACTGCCTCACACAGCACGCGCGCGTGCACACAGTTGAGCAGCCTGCAGCCACTGCCCGGGCTTCACGCCGAGCTGCTCCCGCTGGAGCCTGAGGACCTGCGCGCAGGACAGGCCCCACAGTGCGCTGACTTGCGGAAGGGCCTTCAGCCGCAGCTCAGCCCTCACGCGCACTCGTGAACCCACATCCCCATCCGGCCTGATGCAGGGCCCTGCAGCTCTGAGTCCCAAGCACCAAGAACTGCATGGTGACGGACAAGGCGCCTGGGGGCGGGCAGCTCTCACAATCCAGGAGCACCGGGGCCCAGCCCTGCTGACCTGCCTGCCCATGCAGCCCCCAGCCAGGGTTTGCATTGGTTCTCAGGCCAGACCAAAGGAAGGCAGCTGTCTCCCAGGTCTCCGAGCCAAGACAGCCCAGCAGGGAGAATCCAGCCTCCATTTCTCCCCCGGCTCCCCTGATGCTTGACCCAGAGGGACCCCCGCCCAGTCCACCCTGTGTCATCACACTGCTCTTGTCCCATCCCTCTCTGTGCCGACCGGTGAGCTGACCCACAAGGCTGCCGCTCCTGCGAGGGCCCTAGACTGCACGCCCCACTTGCCCCACCCTCGTCTGTGGTGCTGCCTGACACGGGCCCAGCAGCCACCCACCTCCCCCTCCCCCTCCACACTCCAGTGACCCAGAGGCTCATGTCTGAGCCGCCCTGCCCTGACCACGCCTCCAGGAGCCCTCTCACCTCCCACCTGCACTAACTGCAGCGGGGCCTCTTTCCACTGCCCAGGTCCGAGCAGAAGGCTCTGCAGTGTGACTGTCCCTGGCAGAGCCTCCTGAGGGGCAGTGCGCCACAACCCGTGAGGCCCTTGAGGTCCCTGGGATGAAGGACCAGGAGAGGATGAGAAAACAGAGGCAAAACTGGGGTCTGGTGGAGCCCTTACGCCCCTGATGGGAGAGAAGGAACTGCTCAACCACTGTAGCTCCCTTATTTATATACTCCATACACGCCTGAAGAAGATTGTCAATTTCAAAACCACCCACGCCCCCAGCAACTTGCTTGCCTGCCTGGCCTGGGCGCCTTGCCTTCTTGGAGCTGGAACAGCTTGTTTACCTAACTTGTTTGGGGCTCTCCCTACTTTCGGGGCTGGCCTTGTTTTAGCCCCACACATGTGATCAGTCTCCAGCTTCCACGCAGTGCCCCGCCTCACACAGTCAGGAGCCCCAGGCGGCCTCCCCAGCCGTCCTCTGAGGGCCGCACCCCCACTGCCTTCCACACCAGCTCAGGATGGGCCCCTTGCACACACCAGCCACCAGACCCTGCCAAGGCTCCCGAGGAAGCCGCCTTTCTCCGGCCAAGAGCCTCTGTAGCTGTCCTCTCCCAAGTGCCCCTCCCCAGGGAAGCAGCCCACCCCCTGGGCAGACCTCAGCGGCCTGCCCACAGCTGCGCCCTGGACGCCTCTCTCACAGCTGCGGCTGTGGCCATTTTCCTCCTTCACAGCTCGGTCTGTGCTTCCAAGGGTCCCGTGGGGGCTCAGCCTCTGCAGTGTGCAGGGCTGCTGCCTTCCCTGGTGGCCACCCTGCTCCGCTGCCCCCGTCCTCGCATGTCCCGACAGGCATCTGCCCTGCCGCGGGCCCACAAGGCAGCGGCCCGGTGCCCAGGCGGCCCGGCCACACGGCCCCAGCACGGCAGCTGTACTCGCCTTCCTCCCGGCTGCCCTCCGCCCCGCACAGCTCTGCTGCCCGGTCCCTTCTCAGGGCCCACTCTGCAGCGGTCATCGCAGCTTCGGCCTTGCACATCGGGGTGCCTGTCTCCACGCCTCTGCTCTGACAACCCCACCACCTTGTCGGGTGACAAACTGACAGCCGTCACCTTCCACCCCTGCACAGCTCCCTGGGTTGGGGCTCGGACAGGAAGGCGTGCCTGGAGAGACAGAGACCTGGCCTCAGTGTCACCGAGTCCTGACACAGGCAGAGCGGCTGCCGCGTGGCAGAGGCTGAGACAGGCAGATGCAGAGCATGCGCTGCTGGAGAAAGGCGCAGAACGGGCGGCTGCAGAGCCCTCACCCCCAAGGGCTGCTTCTGGACGCAGGCAAACAACTTCCCTGAGCCCAAGTGGCCTCTTCGTGCAGGGCTCAGGCTGCAGCCTTCGTGTCCCTTCTGCTGCCCTGCACACGGTCTCCTCCCCGCACTGCGCTGTAGGAGGGCCAGTGAGAGGCGGCAGGCGTCGGCCAGTCTGCCGAGCCAGAAACAGACCGGCTCATCTGAGCCTCACACGGTGCCAGGCCCGGGGCTACCATCCCGGTGCTAAGAGGAGGGGACGCAGGGCCGAGTGGCTGACCAGCCCGGGGTCACACCTCAGGCCCTGAGCACCCGCGTGAGCACCAAGCACACAGCACCTCCCGCCTGTGGACCACTCTTCTGCCCAGTAAGAAGACTGGCACGAGCCGCTGAATTTCTCTTAAATCACCCATGTGTTTCCCATAGGGGAAAGCTGAGGGTAGAGAAATAGAATACCACACATAAAGTAGGCATGAAGCTGCAGAAAACCAGAGAAAAACAGAATACATAGGACTGCATCGGAAGGCCCGGGGCCCCAGCCCTCTGGGGACAGGGGCTCGCCAGGCTCTGGCTCCACGAAGACACTACAGCAGGGTCCTTCTCAGCGTTTATTGACTCCCAGGAGGAGGGGAATCCGGATGCTCAGGTGTCGCAAGTACCACACACCCGGTCTCGATGGCATCAGCTTCCTAGACGACGGGACAAGGGAAGCGGGTGGGATCCTGGGCCTTCTCCCCAGGCCCGCAGAGGGGAAGGGACTCGGTGCTCCCAAGCCCAGCGAGGCGGGGGCCTCACCCGACACCCGGAGCTCCACCGGGTCGCTGAGCAGGGACTCGAAGGGCACTGGCCCCCACGTGCGGTAGCGGCAGCTGTAGTTGCCCGCGTGTCCGGGCCCCACGGCAATCAGCACCAGGTTGGCTGCGGCGCGCGTGGAGCTGACCCACGCCACAGCGTCCTCCTCGCCCGCGCGCAGCAACTGGAAGACCACACCGGGCACGGGGCCCTCACAGTGCAGGACGGCGTCGCGGCCCGGGGTCACCGGCGGCCCCAGCATTCGGAGCCGGGGCGCGGGCGGGGGCCCTGCGCGGGCGCAGGCAGGTCAGGCAGAGCGCACATCACTATCCGCGCCCTGGCCCCCGGAGTAGAGGAGCCCACGGAGAGCACGGGTTCCAGGCGGGTTAGGTTGGCAGTGACCCCGGGAGGCAAAGGTGTTAACCAGCGAGGGCGTGGTCAGGGTCACAATGACCGTGACGGACAAGCCTATAGCACAGGGAAACTGAGGCACCGGCTGGTGAAAAGCCGTCAGGGACGGGAACAGGAAAGCCCGGGTGCAGCCCGGTGCTGCGCACGCGTGCACGCGGTCCTGAGGCAGGAACCCTGGGCCTTCGCTCGGACCCGCAGCCCTGGCCTCTTTTATTTTTAATTTCTCGCTGAGCCGCCCAGGCGGGGCTCAGACCGCGATCCCCTCGCCTCGGCCTCCCACAAGTACGGTCGGGGCCGCCCGCTCACCGTCCACACGCAGCTCCAGGCGCGCGCTGCGCGCGGAGCCCACGAAACGCTGCGCAGGGTCGGTGTAGACGCAGCTGTAGTTGGCTGAGTCGGCCACGGAGACGTCGCGCAGCTCAAACTCGGCGTCGGCGCCCTCGGGTCGCAGCACAGCCCGCAGCCGGCGCCCCAGCGCGTTCTCGCGCTCCAGAGCCACGCGCAACCCGGGCCTGGGCACGCGGCAGCGCAGGCGCACGAGGGAGCCGGGCGCGGCGCGCGGGCCCGCGGGGTGGGCGCTCAGGTCCGGCGCAGGCAGCGACCCTGTGGGAGCTGGGTCTGAGCGAGCGGGCGGGCAGCGGGCCGGGAGGCCGAGGCGGGAGGGTCCCCTGCCTACCCCGCCCCCGCTCACCGTCGCTGAGCACCAGCTCCAGGGGCGCGCTGTCCGCCGACCAGGCCTCGCCCCCGCCATGCGGCCGGTAGCGGCAGGTGTACGGGCCGCCGTCGCCGTCGGCGGCCGGGTCCAGCTCGAAGAAGACACGGTCTGGGCTGGTGGAGGCCATGGGCACGCGCAGGGCCTCCCCGCGAAGCCTTAGCTCGAAGTTCGCGACGTTCACGGGCGCCACGCACTGCAGCGACGCGCGCTCGCGGGGCCGCAGGACCCTGGCGTGGTAGCCGCGGAACTCCAGCGTGGGCGGCGGGGGCTCGGCTGTGGGGAACGGGGCTGGGACAGGAGCCCGGGGCAGACACCGCACCCGCTGCCCGCTCCCAGAGGGCCAAGCTAGGCCCTCCTTTCCCTCCGCCCGCAGCCTCAGCACTTACCCAGCTCCTCGATGGCCACCGTGTCGCTGGGCGCAGAGGGGACCCCTGCAGCGTGGGTCCGATAGCTGCAGCTGTAGTTGCCAGCCCGGTGGACTGGGAAGGTGGCCTCTCTGTCCACTCCCGCCTCGGCCACCGCAGGAGACGTGTGGTCACCTTCCCTCATCAGCAGGAAGGTTGCACCGTGCCAGACAGTGCGGCACCGCAGGGTGGAGTTCAGGCCAGGTGTGATCCAGGACACAGGCTCAGCGGACAGCCGGGGCGGGGGCAGGGGCTCTGTGGAAGAGCAGGCTCAGGAGGGTGGCTCTGCTGAGGTGGGTTACCATGGGAAGGGACAGGCACAGGGCACACAGTGAGCCAGGCCCCATCTGACAGATGGGGAAACTGAGGCTCAGGCGTTGGGCAGTGTGGAGGGTAGCCCCACAAGCACCCTGCTCACCTGTGCCTGTCACCTCCATGAGGTCACTCAGCTGGGTCCAGTGTTCACCCAGGCCTGCACGGCAGTGGTAGAGGCCCCGGTTGTCCCTGGTCACCTTGCCCAGCACAAACTGGTAGGCGATGGCAGGGGTGTCAAGGTGCACAGGCTCCAGGGCCACCCCATCCTTGAACAGCTGGAAGTCCTGGGTCTCCAGGCGCGCGTGGCAGATCAGCTTGAGCTGGGCCCATGGATCCAGTGGGGAGGCTGGCTCTGCCCAGAGCCTAGGCTGGGTCTCCAACACTGTGGATGGAGGAACCATGGGGTCCGCGGGAGCTGCAGGGACCCCACCACCCACAGCCCTATCCAGCCCCAGACTCACCTGTGGCCGCCTCGCTCGCCGGGCCCAGGGTGAGACCTGTGGGGACAACATGGCCCTGAGGCCCCATCCACTCCCCTGCCCAGGGACCCAGGCCCGGACGTCTTACCCCAGAGCAGCAGGAAGCCCACTGGGGCCACCATGGCGCCAACCCTCGCTCCACCGCCAATGGGCACCTGGGCGGGTGTCTATAGGGCAGGTGACTGGGGACACTGCCCTGTCCCCCAGTTATCTTCCCTGGATGGGGACAAAGGGTGAACCTGTCAGCCCAGTTTGGGATACTCAGCAGTAATGGTAATCAATAATAGTGGATCATTAACACACTAAATTAATAAAACGTAAGGAAGAAGAGGTGGCACACTCCTGTCATTCAGCTGCTTGGGAGGCCAAAGCAGGAAGATGGCAAATCTAAGGGCAACCAGGGCAATTTAGGGAGACCCTGTGCCAAAATAAAATGTTTAAAGGGCTGAGAATGCAGCTCAGTGATAGAGTGCTTGCTGGGTGTGTGGAAGGCCCTGGCTTCGCACTCCCGCATCAGGAGAGGGAACAGTCGAATTCCATCCTTGGTCAGCACTGGGATCCATGGCTGGGTGGGAGCCCCACTTCCCCGGGAGGCCCGGTGCTAGGATTTCCTGTACTTAGTGGGCATGGAAAGACCTCCCCCAAGCCCCATCTGTACTCAGGATGTTGAGCCCAGATCCGTGCTCACCACAGTGACAGGGCTCTGGACGCACGCTCAGGGCCACAGCCTTCCCAGGGCTCTGTCTGTCGGAACAGAGCAAAGGGGGCCTGGTCTCGGCTGGGACAAAGGCCCAGGGAACCCATCCCATGCGCCCCACCCTCAGCCCTGCTGTCCTCCCTCTTCTCCATGCTGCTGAGCGTCTCCGGGAAGGCATCGACCCAGCTCTGTCCACGTGGACTGGTCTGGTGCAGGACGCAGGAGGCAGGTGGCGCCCAATGGCGTGACCGAGACGGAGGGCTTGCCACACGGTCACCACTGCAAGGCCTTGACCTCCAGCCCTGCCTGGAGACGGGAAGGCGTTGTGCAATCTCAGTTCCACCGGAGGGGCCAAAGGCTGTCGATGCCAGCCCTTGTGTGCAGTTCTGGGTGTCCACGTGGTCCTGAGAGACCACGGCACCCACTGGAGCCCAAGTCCTGGACCCTCTCTGGTAGACACCTCCCTCCCAGGACCCAGGTTTCCAGCCTCTGCCCTGAGCCCAGCCCACGCATGCTGCCTGGGCCAGGCCCTGGCAGTCAGTGATGGGGCTGCCACAGACGGGACTCTGCAGTCTGACCCTCTGCTCCTGACACGAGTGCCCTTCTCTGCCACCACACTGTGGCAACCCCCAGGCCATTAGCTCGCCCAGAACCACTCACCGCACCCACAGAAGGTGGCAAACACCCATGTTTTAAAAACTTCACATTTCGGGGAAATTTATAAGTAGACAATTCATGCTCTGGTACAGACCCTGTGTGCTCAGGGAGGGCCCTGTTCTCCCTCAGGGCCCAAGGCACTTGCCCAAATGGTGACTGCCTGTCCACCATGACCTCACTGACGTTCCCGGGTACAAGGGCATTCGAAAGAGCCCCAAAGTGTGGACCTTGCAAAGAATGCAGGAAATCAGGGTGCAGCTGTGCAGGATGGGTGGCCCAGTGGCCAGCTGTGTTGTTTTTATTTTCTGCATGTTTGATGTTTTGACTCTTTGAAAACCCTCTTGAGGTGGACACAGCAGCACTCAGGAGCCAGAGGCAGGAGACTGCTTGAACCCAGGAGCTAGAGGTCATGTCTAGAGAACAGCAGTGAGCCAGGAGTGTCCTTTGGAGCTGGCCCTTCCACCCAGGAGGTACATCCTCCTGCTTCAATCCTCCGGGCCAGCTTCACAAGACACCAGGCCGTGGGTGGGGGTCAGCGACACTAACAGGTGCGTACACAGCTGTGGGTCTCCCAGTGTCCCTGATCCACCCAGCAACGAGTCGTGGAAGCCCCCTCCCATTCGAACCCTCCTCCCCCCACCTCACTGGCCACCTCCCACCCCTCACCTACCCGATGACGCAGCAATCAGTGCCCACAGGATTTGTGGACGAACAGACTGCTGAGGCCACCTCAGGGCTCCACCGGAGATTACGGCTGCTTTGCCTGCGAGTGGAGTGAGGCAG
>RJWM01032688.1:0-20000 GCA_004363535.1 Dasyprocta punctata | reverse complement strand
CTTATATAGTTTGAACAAAATTGTTAAAAATGAGACTGATCAGTGATAAAATTACCAGTGCCGAATGGTGAATCAATTTAGCATTAATTAATTATATACATTTCTTCTATTTTTCTTTTTGTCTTTTTATTTGTGGGTGATATATAGCTAGTTATGATGTTTGTTGATGAGTAAACACCAGTTTATTGAAACCAGTGTCATTTGAATAGGTTTTGATGGAAATAAAACACTATCTCAAATCAGGTGGTATCCAGGCCTCAAAACATACCTGGAACCAGAGAAGGACAGAGGAGAGTCCAATTCTGGATTTCCACTTACTGGTGGCCAATGAATTTGACTTGAGTAAGGTCAAGGTTCCAGATTAAATAATTGTAGTGACAGTGGTTCTCTGATCTGTTACCATTTTCTCTATTGAAAGTATCCTGTGGAAGGTTAGCATGAGGAAAATGGAGAGCGCCTACAAGAAAAAGAGGCATGCTGAGACTTCATAAACTGAAACATTGGCAAAGTCATTTGATGACCTTGAGGCCTCACCTGTTTCTCTCAGTATTTCAGAAAATCATTATGTTTACATTGAAATAAATGCATCAATATAGTAACACAATAAAATTTAAAGTAATACTAATGTTAGAATGAAATAGAAGATGTGAAATTTTATACATTCTGCAGAGCTCTGTGATTCCAGACTTCTGAGATTTATTTTTATTCTTTTTTCTAATCAAAAATACTTTGGCAGGGGAGACAATAGAGAATGTGTTGGCAAAGTATCATAGATGTTATAGGTGAAATTTACAGTTCAGTTGTTTTCTGAAGTTATGATATAAATGACTCAATTTTTAGAAAAACAGGTATTTAGACCAAACCAATAAGTGAATATTCATCATTTGACAGGGGAAACTGGTTAAATTTGAACTTTCTTGTGCCTCTGTCATAAATGGTAAAGCCATTTTGGAAAGACAGCCAAATAAGATAATGAGGACAGTTTTGATCTTGTTTTAATTAATATTGATTTTTATATGTCAGTTTTATGCAGGCAGGGAGACACAATTATGCCCTGAGTGCAGTAAGTCATACTCTTCATGGATTTTGACAGACAGAAGGAGTAATTTTAGTGGTAGGATTTAATTTGCACAGGCATTAATGCATGAAAAGGTTGGTGATCATTTCTAATTGTTTCCTTTGTTACTAGCTCAACTAAAAATCAGGTTCATGCACCAAATTGTAGGAAGTTATTGATTATGACTGTTTCTCCAGAAATGGATTACTTAAAGTCACTTTTCTTCATATGCAATTTTTGATTCCAGAATGATCTTTTACTATATCCTTATTCTGTCTCTTTCTCTCATAGTCCTAAGCCTGCTACCCTAAATATAGAAATATGCATATGAAGTGCATAAGTTTATAATTTCTTTTAATTCTGCCAAGATGGAAATACTGGGGAAGACTCATTTAAAAAAAAAATTAGCGTTAGTCTCATTGACTGTTCATATAAAACAGACTCACACACATTCATGCAAGTACAAAAGATCAGCTATTTTTAAGAAATTGCTGCATATCGATTCTGGCTGTGTAATTTCTTTAGAATTCTCATCAGTCATTTCCACTGATTTAGAAGAGATTTAGAATTTTTGTATTGAGATAGCCTTTAAAAGTGTTCTTTCTGTTCCCGTTTGTATACTTAGTGATAATTTCTGAATGCTTACTGTGTACTCTGCAATATATGATAACTTACTAGAATATTTATAGGATAGATTGACAGACATTTTAAGACAGCTTTTATCTGTATCGGGATATTTTCCCCTTTGAGAAAAAAAAATGCTCCACTTTTCTAATTCACGTAAAGAAAGATCCAGAGTCAGGTAGTTTGATGGCTACGGAGACTTTTGGATGTGGTCATCTTGACTCTGCTGTCTTCAACATAGTGGATTTTGGCATTAATTTGTCCCTCTGTGATCACAAGTTAGGTGCAATAGTTTCACATTATATCAACATATTCCTGTATTTTATAAGATAGACCATATCAAATATACTTGTGTTTTATGTGATAGATGGGGACCTTGTGCATGTGCTCGTGTGTCTGTGTTGAATTTCAGGTGCTAACTTTACCCTTAAAATTCCCAGTAGTTTTCCTCCAGTCTCATCGAGCCATCCCTAAACCTATTACAAACTTTAAAAGGAAACTACTGGGAATGTCCCAGCTCTTGGGACTCCTGTCCACAGGCTCAGCAAGGGTCAAATTTCTTCTGAATCCCTTGCTCACTGAGAGTCTAGCAAGATTTGAAGAAGATGGGTGAGAAAACGACAGTTTAATAAGCTACTTAGAAGTTAATAATAAAATAAAATTTTCCTGAGAAACATATGAGGCAGCATATACATTGGTAAAGTGACATCATGACAAGGCTGAGGGACATAGAGAAATCACCGAAGACTGACAACTGTGTTTGCCAGTTGGTTTTTATAATCAATAGTTTTTAAGGATTTCAGGTAACTATAAAGTAAAAAAAAATTTTTTGTTATGTTCTAGAGTTCTGTAAGATGGATGAATGGATCACTTTACCTGTTTTCTTTTGAATATACTAACATTTTAAGCCTGAGAGGACTTTAAGTATCTTTAAATCAGGCTCTCATTGCACAAGATCTTAACTTTTGATATTACCTATTAAATAATGGTGAAAGTGTTGAAATCTTCTTCCCACCATATGTCTTTGGGAAAATTATAACATAAATAAATAAATAAATATTGATGATAACTATGGTGTTGTACACAGTAAGTAAAGACCAAGAAAATGAAATAGCTCATAGAAGCATCCTTCATTTAGTAGTTCCTGATAATGCAGGTGATTTTATTGATTATTGGATTTACCTAACATTTAGTGTTATATAAAGTCATGTAAATAAGATTTCTTTAAATTCAAACCATATAAAATTACAGCTTTACTAAAGTAAAAAAAAATTGATGACTATTACACATTTAATATGGTTAATCCAAATATTTTTCATTATTTATTTACTTTTTGAATGCAAATATTTTTTAATGGACAGGATGCCAAAGAAGTGTTTGAAAGCAAGAGAGTTGTGTTTTGGTTTGTGATTTGTGTTAGTGCAATTGTTCTATTTCCATTGCACTAACATAAATCCATAATCTTAAGAATTTGAAAGAATTTTTGCTATCTATACACATATCACATACAATGTTACAGGAAATATCAGTGTTTGTGGTGAGTCGGTTTGTGACTTGTGTATTGTGTTATCAGTATCAATGCATAATGAAAGTCTCTTGAAAACAATACTAATATGCACTTGTACGTGTATATTATCTTTTAAATACAGTTTGCCCAATGACTTTAATGTCATTGGTCTATTTCCATTGCACTAACATAAATCCATAATCTTAAGAATTTGGAAGAATTTTTGCTATCTATACACTTATCACATACAATGTTACAGGAAATATCAGTGTTTGTGGTGAGTTGGAAATAAGAAACATGGAGTCTGGTTCTGCCCTCCTTGATTGGTAATGTTCCTGTTGCCATTTTAAAAAATTCTGATACTGGAAATCTAGACTAAGTCTTGGAGAATCCTGATTCAAATTCAAGTCTAATAAAGATGAGAAATGGTGTCAGAGACATTCAGTGATTTACCCAAGACAGACCTAGTGGCAATTCTTATTGCCTCTTGGGTGTCTTCTCACTCTGCCTCTAATTGCCTAATGATGCAATACAGGTGTTACCCTCTGTGATCCTGCTTGCCTTTACCATCATGATTGGGAGGCTTTTGTTACTTCGGTTGGTTGTATTTTGTTATTCTAAGTATCAACTTGGCTTTTTAGTTTGAATAGCCTCAAGGCCTTCCTTTGGCAAGTTATGGTTTGCCTATTAAAACATTTATCCCCTTGGACTCCAAATTAAAGGATTTATCAAATTTCCTATATAGAATTGTGTGAGATTCCAGGAAAGCTGTAGAGAACTTCCAGTTTCCACCAAGTAACTAAGGTACTTTCTGTTTTTTCCAATGTGTAAGAGAATAAAATATTCTAATACGACTTAGTAATCTGTACTTTCCATATATTTTTGAAAGAAACTAGAGCATTTTGTGTGATACCTTTTCAATTCTGATAAATATAAATTAGAGATTGAATAGCTTTCTATTTAAAGGCAGTGAGAGAGGTGTTATTTGAAATAGAAAATGGTTGTTTTAGATCAGAATATGTACAAAGTTCTACTTCTAGCATTTGTGGAGGTCAGTAGCAAATAGGTTAGAGTCAGTGGAGTATTTATGCAGTTTGACAACATGGTGTCATTAATTTGAAAATCAGCACAGTGTATCACCAATATTGAAGGCTAAAAAAATATTCCCCGGCAAATTCTTCTTAAAACCAGTAATTTCTCTGAAATAAACAGATTTATTTGTTTTTCAAGGAAACATGATCTAAAATGCAGTCTTTGGAAAGGCCATATCTACTATAACTGAGTCTGAAAACCAAATCAAGGTCTATTTTGTAGTTTTTTTTTTTTTTAATCTATGTCATGTTACATCAGAATTAGTACTTAAAGTAGGTATTTGATTTTAAACAAAACACCGTGTAAGTAAATGTTCCCAGCACTCATGATTCTGAAGTTGTTTATAACTCCTTTCTTCAGGTAATGTCACCCACAACTTTTTCCTTTCAAAATTTGCATATTTTGAGAAATTTTGCCTTCTATAAACCATAAGCTTTCCTTGGTAAACTTTGTCTCTCTGTTATATTAATATTCTTAAGCATTTCCCTACAAAACATATATACCTTTGGTTGTCAAAATCAAGGAAAATCTGTAAGAGAAAGGCTTTGCCACATGGGAGTCTTCTTAACAATGCTGTTCAACTAGTCAGTGAACTTTTTATAATGAAATGTTTAGTTCATTTTAGTAACACTAAAGGCCTTCATTTTATAGTCAATACTGTGATTAAATCATATTGCAAAATGTGTATATTCACATGGAAAACCAAATATTTTCCCCATATATTTACATGCAAGGAAGAACAAGTCTCTGCTATAGAGGATGATTCTCCAAAATTAATAAATGACTGAAAATTATTAGCACTAAAAAAGCACATGTGTCCTACCATAAACAGTCTCGTGAATTAAGATGTTTTTGATACAGTGGAGCTTAGAAGTTAAGGTTTTAGAGTTATCCAACTTGAATTCAAATCCCAGATCTGTTATGTACATTTAATAATAGCTTGGCCATGTGACTTCATTTTTTTTAACCTCATCTTTCTCAGATTTAAAATGAGAATGATACAATCTGTGTCACAGAGTAGCTAGGGTAATAAAATAAAATGGTATGTCTAAAGGATATAGTAAGAACTTTGTAGGTGGAGGTTGGTCTCAGGTCATTGTATTTTTCTTTTAATGATACTTTATTGTAATACTGTTTTCTCCACTTCTATAGTGTGTCACTGCTATAGAAGATCAGATCAACATTTCTGATAATTTATTGTTGCTCTTAATTTTAGATACCACCGTAACGTTTATTTATTCATTCAACAAAATACCAGACGAGTGCTATGTGCTTAACACTGCCCTAAAACCTGGAAGTTTAATTATGTGAAAAAAAAGAGACAGACTTATTATCCTCTTTGAAGTTCTTTTAAGGTGTAAAATCTTTAAGTAGGTAATTCTACATGCATTCATATCAGGTAGCTTAGAGGGGAACCTGGAGCTCTGAGTGTGTCCTGGTCAGCTTTGGTCTAGTCAAATGGTGATGACACTATGGCACACATGTTATTTTTATTTTTTAAAATAAAAGATGTTAATATATGAGTTTTTCTAAACTAAAACCTCAGTATTCAAGTTTAATTGCAGTATCGGCACTTTGTGATAAATAAGTAGGTTTTAGGTTGCAGTTAGGGCACTCATTTTTAAAAGATTCACCATTACCTAGTCACTGACTCTGAGAAAAAAAATCTTTCCAAACAAATGGCATTGATGAGGAAATCAGAAAGGTGAATGTATTGAATCAGATAAAAAAGAATAAGGAAAAGGAAGAACAGGGGAGGAGACTGATTTTGAAATAGGAAAAAACCATCATGTTTGAAAGTCCTGTAGTGCAATGAAAGTGGAAAATTTGCGAGGTTGTTATACTGGAAATCAGGAAACAGAACAGTAGTTTGAGATGTAGTTAAAGACACAGATTGTTTTAAAACCAAGCCCAAGCTTTCGAGCCATATTAACACCTAGAATAACACACAGAATCTGTTTGAAGTTTTCTAAAGTGCTAATGTACCCAGATTTGTTCCTAAGATTAAAACTGCTTGGAGCGCATGTTGAGGGCCTGTTTGAAAGGCACTGAATTAGTTCCTATTATAATTTCTTGGACATTGATGGAGACAGCAAAGATGGAAAGCTGGCAGTCTATCAGAGGTATAAAGAGATCAGGAATAATGGTTGAGGCATTTTGAGGCTGTATAAGAAGTTAAATAAGTATTTAGATCCACAGATCTCGATTTAAGAAAAATTATCTATCTGGGGTAAGGTATTTGTTGGTTATCTGAGTGTAGATGTTAAATGAGGGATATGGGCAAAGTAGAGATATAAAGGAGTCATTGAGTTGTAACAGGGTTAGAATGTTTAGATCGGACAATGAAAAGGTAGGAGCAAGAGTGTTGCTACAGTGAAGGACTCTGTAGCTGGATATAGAAAATCGTGAGCTCATATTTTGTAGTCCTTTATTGAAATGTAATCTCATATTTGCCAAGTTTCCAGTAGATTGTACAGGCATTCTAGATAAAAGGAAAACAATAGGCACAGAATGTTAGTTCAACGGAATCCAGTATCCTTTCTTAATTTCCTAATAAAACAACCCAACCTCCCTGTTTCTCTCTTCCTTTTACTCCTCCCTTTGTCTTATTGAGCAAACTTAAAATTAGTTTTCAATAAACAAAGAATCAAAAAGAGTGAAATATATGATCCAGTCCTAACGTGTCTCGGACTGTAACTCTTAAATACTTCATCCCTCTGTCCATCTTATTACTCTTAGTTTTCCCTTTTCTTATTTTCTTTTCTTAGGTTCGTATATTCTTATATTCTTTTCTTATACTTCATAACATGTATAAGCTTATTTTTCTCTTGCCATTTGTGTTCAACTTTGTAAGTCAGATGTACCTTATAAAAACACATTTGAAGCATAAGGAATGTAAATAAATTAAAGAATAAAATGTGTGTACATTAACATGATGAAATTTTCTCCAAAATATTTTACAGGGACAATTATGTTTTGACATCTTGATTCTTGAGAATTTTTATTTAAGATTAACAATAAAAGAAAAGCCTATTAACTCTGAAAAACTTAAAAATTGTGTCTTTTCTTTGCAAGCTTTTAAATATGCACCATTTCACTACCATGGCCAAATTCAGATAAGTAAACTTTTCCATACATTCGTGATTTATTTTAATACATACATAACTTTATGGTAGCTTCAGTTCTCATCTTAGTGCATATCAAAAGGCTAGTCTTACAACTACAAAAACACTTAGCCACTTTATCTTTGACAAAGGGGCTAAACATGTTCATGGAAGAAAGATAGACTCTTTAATTTATGGTACTGGAAAAACTGGCTTTCCAAATGCTGAAGAGTGAAACTGAACCCATGTTTATCACCATGCATTAAACTAAAGTCAAAATAGATCAAAGATCTAAATATTGAAATAGAAACACTAAATCTGCTGGAAGACAAGGTACGTAGAAGTCTTGAAGACATGGGATGGGCAAAGAGTTCATGAACAAAACGCAAACCAAACGGAAAGTACTTCAAAGAATCAACAACTGGAATCTCATCTTATTAAAATGTTTTTACACTTCAAAAGAAATCACCAACAGAGTGAAAAGAAAACACACAGAATGAGAAAGAATTTTAACCAGCTGTCCCTCAAAGGACTTATATCTAGAACATATAAAAAATTGAGAAACATCAGGACCCCCGAGTTCAAAGACCCAATCCAAAAATGGGCATCTGAGATAAACATGCACTTCTCAGATGAAGAAATACAAATGGAAAATAAATACATGGAGAAATGTTCAGCATCATCGGTCGTTCGAGAAATGCCAATTAAAACAGCATAGAAATTCCATCTCACTCCAGAAAAAATGGCTGCCATCAAGAAATCAACCGATAGCAAATGTTGGTGGGGCTATGGAGAAAAAAGAACCCTTCTCCACTGCTGGTAGGAGTGTAGACTGGTGCAATCACTGTGGAGATCAGTGTGGAGATTCCTTAAGAAGCTAGGTTTGGAAGTCCCATTCAACCCAGCTATTCCCCTTCTTGGTATTTTCCCAGAAAAACTAAAAATGTCATACAACAGCAATATGTGTGCACCCATGTTTATAGCAGCACAATTTGTAATAGCTAAATCTTTGAAACGACCCAAATGCTCATCAACTGCAGAATGCATAAAAAAGATGTGGTATTTTTATACAATGGACTATTACTAAGCTACAGAAAATTATAATCTTGAGGCTTTTATAGATAAATGGAGGCAACTTGAGACCATACTCATAAGTGAAATAAATCAAACTCACATTTATCAATATTGTATTGTCTCTAGTATAAAGAAATAAAAAACTGAAAAAGTAATAAGATCCAAAATGTACAATAGATATTGTAATAATGAAAGGGAAAGAAAGTGCTCAAAAGGAAAGAACCACTGGGATAGGGGAAAGGAGAAAAGAGAGAAAGGAAGCTTATATGTATGTTGGTAAACATATATAAATGTATGTATGTATATGTATGCAAGATAGATTACTATGTTACTAATCTCTGTTATCAAAAAGAACAGTTTGTGCTGTCATTGTTTGACTGATCATTTTTGTGCCTAGATCCTGTAACCTGAACAACTATTTCTAAGATAACAATATGTTTTCTAGTGTTAATTCCCTACTGGTTTTTTTTGAAATTTTGTATAATTTCTATCCTTTTTCTTCTGTTTTGCTTTAAAAAAAAAAAGGCTAGTCTTTAACTACTTCTCATTTGTTGACATTTACAGTTCCCAAAGTCCTCCATTTTTAAGTCATATTAATTTAGAACTGAAGCATATTGTCCTTCGAAATGTATCTGCTCTGACATTTTAATGAACAGCGTAAAGAAGGGTTTTGTTGTTTTTAGACAGAGAGAGAGAGAGAGAGAGACAGAGAGTGTGTGTGTGTGTGTGTGTTTGGTTTATTTTTTCTGGTGGGAAATATTTAAAGTCGTAGGTACACTGCCAGAGAAAGCATTTCTCTACAGCCCATTTGTTTTATGTAGACTGCCGGACTGAATTTAAAACCTCATATGAGCAAGCAATGGACCTCTGAGCCAGGTGCTTGTTCCCTTGTTCTTTTTATGATGTTTGGTGGTTCATTAGAATTCTGTCTTTACACCTAGCAAAACAGAAAGTAATCATAAATATGATGCTTATTGTCACAGAAAAGGGAAAAAATGCAATAGAACACTTACGGCTATTGAAGTTTCATCTCGGTCATTTTATTTTGAAATAAATGATGACCTGCCCTTGTTGTTTTGGGATTCAAATTAACCGATGCAGCAGCATTGGGTAAAAAAGGCACTGCCAAGCCACAGCACTTGCTTGCGATAATTCACTCTTAAGACTTGTTATCTAGCTACTTCGAAATTGTGTTACATTGCGTTTATGTTCCACTATAAAGTTCTTTCTGAGGTAAGAAATGTACTTGAAAGTAGGATCTAATGTAAAGGTTTAAGACAAGGTTCCTGAAGGCTGGCATGATTGTTAATTGGGTCCCCATACTTTTTGGTAATGGGGACATGACCCTATGTATTGTAGGATACTTAGTTGCCTTGTTGACTTTTGCTTTATTCACTGTAAATCAATGGCAGCCCCTTAGTTGGGACTGAGAAAAAAAAAAAAAAAAGAATGTCTCTAAGTAATGCCAAATGTTCCCTATAGGGCAAAAACGCCCCTAGTTCAGAAACATTGGATTCAGATAATTTAAGAATAACCAGCCGGGCATGGTGGCACATGCCTGTTATCCCAGCACTTAGAATAGTGCTGAGGCAGGAGGATTGTTGCAAGTTTGAGACCAGCCTGGGCTACAAAGTGAGCTCAAGGCCAGCCTGAACTGCATAGTGAGACCCTGTCCCAAAAAGACAAAACAAAACAAAAACTAAAAAAAAGAAAAAAGAAAAGAAAAAGAAAAAAATCTTTACTACTGAAGACAAATAAAAAACTATAAACATTTCAGAACTACACCCAAAACACATATAACTGCAAATATACAAACATGAAAAAGAAAATATTATTTCTTAGATAGCTGGAGCTCTTAAAAAAATATAAGGGATATAGCTCAGCAGCATAACACCTACCTGGCAAGTTCAAGATCCTGAGTTTGATTTTCAGTACTTAAAAAATAAAATAAAATAAAATAAAATAAAGTAAAAAATGTATATATAACCTGTTTTAGAAATACATATTATACCTCTAGTTTGAAACCACGATTAAAACACCATCTTTGCCAGTTAAATCCACTTTCCATTCTGAAAAATATCTTTATAACCATTGAGTAAACTTTACTGCTGAGAATTGATGACCTTTAAAAGCAGCTTAGAAAAAGCGTGCCAATTCCGAGGCCACATTGGTGTATTTCTCCAAAAATTATTTCTGGTAGCCTGACAAAAATAATAAATCCTGGGTATATTTACCTTCTCATTATTAAGTGTAATTGTATTATTCACAGTTGTATCTACAGGAACAAAATACTACAAGGAAACATAAGTATCTTTAGAGAAAATAAATTATTCATTTGTTGCTAGTGAATGTTAATCACCTAATACTCATTTCCCATTGCAAACGAAGTGATCATTAAGATGTACATTTTTGGTTTTTAATTTTCCTTTCATTTATTGTAATAAAAGAAAAGTAATTTAAACAAAATTTCAGCAAAATATAAAATCTGAGCAATAAAAATAAGTTATTTCTCATTTATTTTCTTAGGTTGAAATATTTTTGTCAGTAAATATATCCTACTAAACTTGATTTTCTATAAATTTGCTGATCTATTGCCTGACAACTGTAACAAACTGCTGATGCACACAACAGTAAAACCAGTTTCAGTCTACACAAATGTTTCCCGCTTGCATCGTTTAATGCTCTGAAATGTTAAATATTTATTTATGGTATAATTAACAAAGGCTTTCCCCTCATTGATAGTTCATCCTGTGAATGTCAGGATGGTTACATTAATAGTTCTATTCTTGGGGTAGCTTGCCATATTTTGAGTTAGGAATAGCAAAGTAATGTCTGATTTTGAAAGTATTTGCCAGCCTGGTGTGGTAGCGCACGCTTTTAATCCCAGCACTCAGGAGGCTGAGGTAGGAGAAGCGTTGTGAGTTCCAGGCCGGCTTGGGCTATAACGCGAGCACAAGGCTGGCCTGAGCTACATAGTGCGACCCTGCCTCAAACAAAAAACTAGGGCTGGGAGTTTGGCTCAGTGACTTAAGCGCCTGTCTGGCAGGCGCAAGGTTGTGAGTTTGATCCCTGGTCCCCCACTCCAAAAAAAAAAAAAGAAAAAAACAAGAAAGTATTTGCCACGCTGGAATCTGAGCTAACTGATGTAAAAATACATAAATCTTAAATGTGTATCAGAAGACAGAATCCTGTATACTAGAAGAAAATCTACTGAGGGGAACCTTTCTGTATTTATCCACAACTTTGATACCTCTATGTTTTAGTTTATTTTCGCCGTATTATAGATCCTAAGCAAGATGGGTCCTGCAGATATAAAAATGGCCATGAAGAGGTTATGGTGAATGAAAGTGGTAAACACCAACAGGGAGTAATGGTCTACAAAATTTGTGTTGCCATAGATAATCGTACATGACTTTTTGAAAAAAAATTTTTGAGAGGTAGGTTTAAATGAAAATAAAGGTAAAACTAGTTTTACTCTATTTCACATTAAAAGTTGGAGAATTGTGAAACAGACAGATCCTTCCCTAAAGCTGATAAATACTTATTTATCTATATTTCAAAAGAAGCGCAAACTTTTGCAAGGAGAATATGATGCCGGTATTCTATGTTTCATGAATGAGATGTGCAGATTGTGTTGCTTTTCTTGGTTATTCCTGTTACTCTAGCAATGTTGATGACTACTTCTTGTAGCAGCTGATCCCCTACTTCAGGCACTGCCTGAAGTGTTTCTCTTCTAATAGTAATTATGATGCTCAATTACTGGCTAAGAACATTGAGTTTGGAACAGTATATTACTAGAAACTTACGTTCTCTCCTTAATTAAATTGACTATTTTATTTTTGCTTTCCTTATCACTTTTCTTCATTTCAGGATGAAAACACAGAGCATTTTTCATGTGTTTATGTTCATATACATGTAAGGATATGACATGAATTCTATTTTTAAGTAATCACCTTTCTACTTCATTATAGGTGGAAAAAGCGTATGTGAGTCTGTGTCCCACCTGAAACATGATAGATGTAAGCCCCCAGTCACATACTTGCATGACCTTTTTTTAAAAATGCAAAATATTAAAGGTCACACTTAACTTTTATGACTCAGATGGAGGAAGATTTTTCTAATAAGACTCATATTAGCCTTTTCTCTGACAGTAACTGTCTGCAGACCAAGTATAAAATAAAGAACGTGGGCCATTAGTCTAGCAGCCAAAAGAAAACAAGACACACCTAACAGAAATGAAGAAACTGAATAGAAGCGTTTTTGAAATATGAAAGTACTTGACCTGTATCTTTAGTAAGGCTCTGAATTGGTTATCCTAAATAGACAGCTGTGATAACATTGCTAATATGGTCACGCAGTTACCTGAGAGCTTACGTGAAATGCGGATAGCTGTGTGCTACTCTCAAAGAGGCTGACCTCAGCAGTCTGAGATGGGCTCTGGAAATGTCCACAGTGAGGCTGATGAGGTTACCCCTGCACAGGTCCCCCCAGACCCAGAGCCACCACTACAGCTCCGGGGTGCTTTTGGTATAGGCAGGGTTCCAGGTAACTCACATTTTCCCCACTCCAGTGTTCTTCTGACTCCCTGATAATATCTGTTCTGGCCCTAGTTTTAAAATCTCTGTTCACCAAGAATTGGTAGTTCATCTAAGTATTTAAAATCTTAAGCAAGTAACCTACAAAAGAATAATTAGAATACAATTCTTTTGTTAAACTTGGCAACTTTCTGTTCTGTTTTTATTCAATCATTCTAGCTATTTTAAGAATTCACCCCGATTTTTCTTTTTCTTTTTAATTTTTTAATTTTTTATTTTGCCACCAGGGATCGAACTCACAACCTCATGCCTGCCAGGCAGGCACTTAACACCATGATAATAGTTGTGATTTTCAGGACAGGATCTGGGGGTCCTTTTCTCTGTAATTTACTTGTCGTTTCTGATGACTGTTCACAATGGCTGTAATCAGTGTGGGGATTCTTCCCATGAACTTTGCCTGGAGTTGCCCATCATTGCTTTACTCACATGTGTAAGAACTATCCTACCATTCTCTGCTGTTGATTGCGGTTAATCACAGTTGTTGGTTTTTTTCTCATTATTGAGAATTTTCTAGTTATAAACACTATGATGACCAGGAACATTTTTTTTTTATCTTGAGGAGAAACACAAAATTACAGAATTTCATAACTTAAATAGGTATTAGAGATCATCTGCTAACACATTTCCTTAGGTTTTTCAGAGGTAAAATGTCAAGACCACCTTCACATAAAGATGACCTGAGAAATCAGACTTTCTTGTTCTCTTTCCATGGCCCTGTAATTCATCTATGAAGTGGCTTGCGCTATCAGTGACTGAAATCTAAGCATGCAGTGGATAATTACTGGTTATCTTGCCAACAAAGAAGATAGTTCCAGGAGGGTGGATGCTTTTTATTTATCTATTTATTTATTTTGAGACAGGGTTTCACTATGTAGTTCAGGTCGGCCTTGCGCTCACGTTGTAGCCCAAGCCAGCCTGGAATTCACAGCACTCCTCCTACCTTAGCCTCCTGAGTGCTGGGATTAAAGGCGTGCACCACCATGCCCCCGGCTTCACCCCAATTTTTAAATTAACCCTATGTTTTATTGCAGTTTCTTGTCATTTTTGTTTGAGTTGGGGAAGGAAAATATACAGTATATGAAAGTAATAATCAAAGTTTAATTCCATTGCTGTTTTTCAAGTTCTTTTTCAGCGTTGGAGTTTGAACTCATTTTGACATAAGAGTCTAAATTGCTAAGTTGCCCACACTCGGCTAGAATTTATGACCTTGTTTCCCCAGCTTTCCCATGTGCTGGTATTACAGGTGTGTGGCAACATGTTGACTTCTTAAAATTTTAATTCATGATTTCCAGGGCTACAGCAAAGACTGGAAAAGACTGGGAATCAGGAGGCATAAAGGAGGTTGTAATGAGTCGTATGCAAGTTTCAATCAAGGGTGAAGCTAGAAATCTGAGCGTGAATGCCATCATAGAAAGAGAAATAAGAGAAAAGTTTGAAATCAGGGTAGAGGGAAACTAAAAAATTATCATAGATCGTTATATTACTTCAAAATAAATTGCATACCGTCTGAGAGATGCAAGGAATCTTCTTTGGGCTTTTTGTGGTCTCTACTTTCCTGTGGACTGATAATAAGAGGTGGGAAAGACCTCTGGTTTGGTTCCCTGATTGACTGAAAGGAACAGGTTTCTTTTAGGCAAAAGCACACAGTCTGAGAAATCTCATTAAAGTTATGCCTGATTCTTTTTTATTCTATAATAAATAGTCTCTCAAGACATGGTATTTTATTGTGGCTCTAATGAATCTTAGCTAAGTCTGACAATATTGTCATTTCACAGTGCCAGTCAGCCTAACAAAGGACATTTAAACAATGATAGAACATAAGAGTCTTCCAAAATAATACGCAAAAATAACTCCTTTCAGTTGAGAAAAAAGGAATCGCTTTAAGAGAACATTCACTGATAAGATCTTCTAGTAGAGTTATGTTGTATAATACGAACAAACTTTTCTTCAATGTCATCCTTAAAATTCTGGCCTGTGTTCCTATTAATAATATGGAAATTTTATGGAAATAGAGCATGCTGGGTGCCTCATCTGTCTCCAAGAGTGGTTGCAAGATGACAGAGGTAAAGAGAGCTGCTTTAGTCGAAGAGGTCTTTAGAAGGGATGAAATCTTACTTAGCAGCAACTGTGGATAATGAGCCTCAGCATCTCTGACATGCAGAAGGAGGCACTCTATGAATCTGAGGGAATCAGAGAAGAACACTTAAGTTTGAGCTTCACTTCCAAAACCAAAGCTGAAGAAGACCATGAGTCAGAAAACACGCAGGCTGATGAATAGAGTTGTCAGGGAGAATGCAGAGCTCATTGTGAGTTTGGATAGTGTCAGATGCAGCCCTCCACCTCCTCCAGGGATGCATCTGTTATGCTGAGGTAGAGTGAGGAAATGCTGATGGGTGAAAGGAAGCCTGGAAGACAGGTGGAGCCCATCACAGCAGGCAGCAAAGTGCATCCATTCATTTTGTTCCCCCTCACGGAAATTGCCCTATCACTCTGCCCCAGAACACAGTGCCCGCTCCATAGGTGCACTCTCGCAGTCTCCCAGAGTGGTTAAGAGTCCAGGTTCCAGCAGGCTTCTGGTTTCAGATCATTGCTCTGCAGATGATGACGATTTCTTTATCTTTCCTTACCACTGCACAGTCTTAATTCTTCATTGCAACTTCTCATCTATGAAAGAGCGAAAGTGATCTAACCCCCACAACAATGCTGTGTGGATTAAATGGGACAAAATTTGTAATGTGTGGCATGAAGAGATGTGAAGTGAAATTACTAAACATGAACTTAATATGTAAAGTAATGATTTGATTACAGAGTTCCTCCAGATGTCAAAGAATTTGAAATGGAAGAATTGAATTCATTCTAATAATGGTTTAACTACTGAAAATTAGAAAATTATAGAATATAATTTAATACATAACCGTGCATATAGCAGCTCAGTTTATAATTGCTAGATCTTGGAAATAGCTTGTATGCCCATCAGTGGATGAGTGAATAAGGAAACTGTGGTATTTATACACAATGGAGTACTAGGGTTCGTAACAAACTTGAAGCAATTGTAGGTAAACCAGTGCAACTGGAGGAGATAACATTAAGTGAAATAAGTCAGGCACACAAGCTCAAATATCATATGGTATTTCTTACATTAGAAACATAAGAACAAAATAGAAGAGAGATACATAGGATATAGGCCGAAGTTCCAATATTTTCAAATTACAAACCACATTGTTTTAAAAATATTTCAGTATATATGCTAATGATATAGGAAAACAATCTTAGACCTCCAAATAATATAGGGGAATGAAACTCCCAACGTACTATATGTCTGGCGCAAGTTCGTGTTCTCTAAAATCGAAGAATGAATTTTAGGAACAACGGAGGGTAAGAGCAGAATATATTTATTAAGAGAAAGAAAGTTTCTGTCTGAGGAACAGAAGGGGTCCTGAGTGGGTTGCCAGGGACTCAGGCTTTTCTAGGGATTTTTATAGAGTAAAACCATGAGGTTAGATGGGTACAAGGCAGGGGAAAATGGGAACCTATAAGGTGGGACATAATTATGGTCAATCAATAAGACTAACTGCTCAGGTGAAATTGATTAAATCAAGGACAAATGGGGGGGAAGCGAGTCACATAGTTAGGGTGGGAGGGGGCGGTGCTTAACGACAATGACTCTTCCTGTAAGAGGGTGGGATACTGACTCCTGACTTCCTCAGGATGATACAGAACTACTTAGAATGTCAATCCTTAGGATATGGGTGCATTTGTTTTGCCTTTTGATTTGGCCTGCAGCAGCAAGAGGTGTGTGTCTCTTCCAAGGTCACCAAGACATCTGGTTCTCTGTGCTGGTTTCCTTGAGGGCCTAGCCCTGTCTGACCACCTATAATATTTCTGTCTAACTCAGTTGCCTGTAACACTATTTTACCTAATGTGTAATGCTAGTTTACCTTAGTTCACTGTAAAGAATGATTTGTGTTATTGTCTGTTTTTATATAAGTTTTTTTGGGTATTTATGTCTTGTGCTCTGAATAACTACTTTGAAAATAAGATAAACTGTTTAATAACTGTTCTCTTATTACCTGATTATAATATTTTTCATAAAATAAAAAAACTGAAAAGAATGTGGTTTTAAAAATTATTTCACATAGAAATAAATTAGGCATCCCTTTTAAATTACAGGGACCATAATGCTCTATTTGGAAATGTGTTTTAATAGCAATAAAAGACGTTACTTTATGTTTGGGAGTGGTTCACAGTAGCATGTAGAATATTAAATCCTTCTAGAATTGATGGATGGTAATAATTTCTAAAGCAGTATGCTAAATAAAATTATGAACCATGCAAGTAGATCTCTTTAGGTCAGAGCAAAGGAAAATTGAGTTAATATACTACCTTCATAATCTCGAGGTCACTCTTGTAACATACTAGCCTACATTTTAATAAAATACTAGTCCTTTAACTGATAGGTGGAAGTTATATTATGAAGGCTGAGAACTGCCTTGGGTAATCAGTGTTGCCATGAAGTGCAGTCCTGCAAGTGTCCAGCTGATAACTTGCTTTATATGTGGCAGGTAGTCCTTGTCCTGTTTCGACACTAGATGACCATTGGTATCTTAGTTACTTTCTTGCTGCTAGGACAAAATATCCAATACCCACAAGTTAAAGGAAGACAGATTTGTTTTAGCTCACAGCTTGTAGAGGTTTCAGTTCAGGGACAGCTGACTCTCAAGCATAAAGGTAGGGCAGACTGGCATAGCAGAGTGAAAACAGTTTGTGATGTGGCGGGTAGAAAGCACCAACTGTGCCTTCTTTCTGTCCATTTTTATTCCATCCAGACAACAAGCCTGTTGATGCCACCCACTCCAGGGTGGAGCTTCTCTCTTCAGTAAATCCATTCAACCACACCATAATTGTGCTAACTCAGTCATGGGACTGATCCAGATATCATGCACCCTTAATCCAGTGTCACACACCCATGATCAAGGCACTTCCCAAAAGTCACACCTGTGAGTACATGAGGCTTTGGTGGGATATAGAAGAAATAAAATCCAGTTAGAGATTGATTGGTGGTGATTTTCTAGAGCAACTATGCCTGCAGTTGAAACTCTGAAAGCCACCTTTTAAATATTGTGAAGCTCAGAAATGCTTATAAATAGGTAAAGCTTATTGGCAGTTGATGTTTTAGGATAAGTGGATATGCTGACAAGTAGGACTTCATCTTTGAGAAATCATTTGTAGGCAAAATTTTCAGGTTCTTTGTTCATAGGCAAAAGAGCATCATGGCCCATATGTTTCGTTTTTTTGAGACAGGGTCTCGCTATGTAATCCAGTCTGGCCTTGAACTCACTATGTAGCCCAGGCTAGCTTTGATTTATTATTTTAAATAAACATTTCTAAACCAAATGTGGTAGCACATGCCTGTAATCCCAGCTCAGGAGGCTGAGACAGGAGAATCACTGTGAATTCCAGGCTAGCCTGGGCTATATAGTGAGACTCTGTCTCATACTAAAAAGGAAGCATAAATAAGTAAATAAATAAACATTTCTAAAAACACCAATTTCGTACTATGTTTTGTAAAAGCACCCTGCAACATAACTCCTTGTTGTTATGCAGACACTGCCTAAATCCACAAAAGATAATCAAGCCAAAGATTTGAAGTCAGCGCCTGAGTCTCCCCCATCTCCCCCCATCCCATATGTGTATATGACAAAGTGACTAAGTCTGTCCCAAGCATGTCAGTCAGTTCTGAATTTATTATTGTGTAGTGGACAATATCAAGATATCTAACAGAATATAATTTGCATTATGAGTGCCATTGAGTTGTATGTTTACACAATAATTTTAAGGGACAAAGGAGTATAGAATCTGGTTCCAACATAGTAAGTATACTAGAACAATGTAAATAATGGTCCATAATAAACTATAACCTTTCCCTAATTTCTAAAAAGATGCCTTATCAATTAATAATAACCCTCTAATGATTTAGAGATCTGTCAATGGGATAGGAATTGCAACTCAATTCAATATTCTACCTTCTCTCTGTACATCTTTTTCTATTTAATACCTTTTCCTCCTCTCCTAATTCATGCAGTGCTAGCTTTATTAACTCTGACAGTGGAGCCAATGTCTTTTTCTCCTATATTGCCTTGGTAATAGATTTAATTAAAAATATAAATCTTCTTAGTAGATGTAAGTCCTTAGAGCATTTTATAAATGCTTTCATTTTTTCATTATGCTAATCAATATTTTTATTTTTGTATTTGAAAATCACTATCTAGGTGCTAGAATTTTTGTTTCTCCAAATAAAGAGTTATTGATCTTTTAGGAATCATAAGATCAATTTTTGATAGAGAGTTCTTTGGAGAAAAAAACAAATAAAAATCAATTTTTGCTATAGGGAAGGATGTGTCTATGTGCATGTGTTTGTGCAATGATTCATATTATTACTGTTAGTAAAATCACAGGAGTTAACTTCCAAATTTTTTGAAAGAAAACATTTGTTGATTACCACCTATAATCCAGGCAGTGATATTATAGCATTAATGAATTGAGTCTGTCTTCAAAAATTGTATATATTGTGATCAAAGTCTTCTTTAGAATAAAATGGAAATATTTTGACATTTGACTTCATGAGTAGCAGTTTTGTTTTAGAAAAATGTTTTAAATGAAATTTAAGTGTTACTTCTTTTCAAATATAAGGCATTTTGATAAAAAGATATCTTTTAAAAGATGTTTTATAATTTTTTATAGTTTTTTTTAATCTTCTCTATTTTGGTGAAATGTAGAGCTTTCAAATATCAACTCACTTCTAGTTCCAAAAACATTTAAAAATGCATGAACTGTTATTCATTTAGTCCTCTTCACTATCTTTTTGTAGCCATATTTTAATTTATTTTACAGTAAGCAAATGATATTTAAGACTATGACATATGATACTGTTGTATTAAAATTCAACA
>RJWM01032687.1:0-21270 GCA_004363535.1 Dasyprocta punctata | reverse complement strand
AGAGAGAGAGAGAGAGAGAGAGAAACCAGGCAAGTAGAAGTCAACACTGCACATTTCCTGATAAGAGTCAGTGAACAACAGGTCCATGTGCACAGCCATACAGGGCTCCCTTCCCTGCATCACCACGATGGAGGTACCTGGCCTTCTCCTGACCTATAGGCTTGGAGCTGATCCCCGTAATCTAATTCTCAAGAGACAGCAGACATGTGGTGCTCTTTGCAATGCTGGCTGATCCCAAAAAGATAGGAAGGGTGCTCCCTCCTTTCCTGAAGACTTCCAGCTCCTGAGACCCACCCTTTTGTATGTATTAGTTACTTTCCTCATTACAGGGACAAAATACCTGACACCCATAACTTAAAGGAGGAGAGGTCTATTTTTTTTTTTTTTTTTTTTTGTGGCACCAGGGATCAAACTCACAACCTCACGCCTGTCAGACAGGCGTGTAAGCCCCTAAGCCAAACCTCTGGCCCTAGCTTTTTAAGGCAGGGTTGTACTATGTAGCTCAGGTCGGCCTTGCGCTCACATTGTAGCCCAAGCTGGCCTCGAACTCACAAGGCTCCTCCTACCTCAGCCTCCCGAGTGCTAGGATTAAAGGCGTGTGCCACCATGACTGGCTAGGAGAGGTTTATTTTGGTTCACAATTTATGGAGGTATTAGTTCATTGTTGGCCAACTTAAGGCAGAATGGCACAGTGGAAGGGCCTGAGTGGAGGAAAGCTGCTTTACCTCAAGGCATTCAAGAAGCAGACAGCAAAGGGAGCAACCAGGAAAGGTGATAAACACTTCCAGGCCATGTGCCCTGTGACCCGCCTATTCTGGCCTGACCCCACTACCTAAAGCAAGTCAGTTATAATACCCCCAAACCCAATTACTTTCTAAAAACCCCACATATGGTGACATGAGGCTTTAGGAGAACATCTAGATATTAACCGTAACACCTTCACAGTGTGACTGTGATTGAGGCTTTTAAGCCATGGAATATGACACTGTGATACAGTGGGCCCAACTCAGAACATGTACCCACTTACTTTGAGTGCGTAGGAGCATAGGCTTGGGAACTATGTCATTTGGATCATTGTCTGGCTTCACTATTGACTGCCTTAGATCCTAAGGAAGTGCCTTCACTTCTAAAATGGGAGTAATAACAGTTTATTCCTTAGAGAAATTGTGAGCCTGAAGTTAGACAATGCACATACATGAGATGCTTAGCCCAGTGCCTGGCACATGGTAAGTGTTTAACGAATACTACTGGTTATTTTTACTTTTTGGAGCTAATGATTTCTACTGTGTTACCTAGCCAAGACTTCTAATGCCCATATTACTAGAAGTCATAAAATTTATGAACTGTGGATTTCAAAAGACCTCTTCAACTCTCACATTGTATGCCTCACTTTGACTCTGCTCTGTTATGAACACTTACAGAAAATGAAGGTCAGCCTTCTCATTTGGTGAGAATTTGGAGAGTGTGGGCATCCTAGCTCCTTGCTCTCTAGGACAAACCCATGCTACACATGTTCTCCCCAGCTTCCTAGAGAACCAGAGACTCAACCCTCCCAGAAAGAGCCTACCTAGCTGTGTTGTAACTCACCTGCTACCCACCCCACTTGTCATTCTCTATCATATTGCATCTCAAGTGTGTGTTTGTTACTGATTTCTGCTCTAATTTTTATTTCTTTTCCTTTCCTTGCTTTAGGCTTAAATCACAATCTTTTTTCTCTATTGTTACTATGGTAGAAGATCAAATTACTGATATTATAGTTTTTATTGTCTCTAATGCATGCATTTAATGCTGCATATTTGTCTCTAAGCACTGCTTATTCTGTATTTTAATAAATGATACACTCATGTTCATTAAATTGAAATACTTTTAAATTTCTTCCAACGTTTCTTAAACCACATATTATTTAGAAATGTGTTGCTTAATTCCCAAATATTTGTAGTTTTCATTCTATGTTCTCGTTACTTATTTCTAGTTTCATATCTTTGTCTTCTAAGAACACACTTTGCACAGATACTAGTCTTTGAAATTTGTTAAAGTATGTTTTGTGGCTCACATTGTGACTGTATTGGTGAGTATTTCATATAAGCATGAAAAGAATACATATTCTCTTATTGTTGAGTGGGGCAGTTAAATCAAGTTTCTCTGCTGATTAGTCTACTTTATTCTGATTTTCAGTCTGTCTGATCTATAAGTGAGAAAGTATTCAACTCTCCAACTATAGAAGCAATTTATTTGTATTTTTCCATTCATTTGTAACAACTTTTGCCTCAAATATTTTGGTGCTCCATTGTTAGGTACACTCATATTTAGAATTGTTATGTCTTCTTAGAGAACTGATCCCTTTACATTATGTAATATTATATAAATTTTCCTTGTTTTAAAATCTTGGTTTGGAACTACCATAGCTACTCCAGCTTTCTTTATTAGTGTGTTGTTTCTTTCTCCATCTTTTATGCTGAATCTTTTAAAAAGTCAATTTTGTATAGACAACATACACTATATCTCTCCTTCCCCATCTATCCCTGTCTTGCTAATACAGTATTCAAATAATTTATAATTTATGTTATTGATATATTTGTAGTAATATGAATAGCTGTCATGTTTGTAATTGTTTTCATTGCCAGGGGATTTCCTCTATTTTTTGTGATTTTATTTGAGAACTTAATATGATTGTATTTTAATCTACTCTCTTAAGGTATCAGTTATACTTCTTTCTTTGACAAAAAGTTTGTGGTTGCTCTAAGAGTTTACAATTTAATCTAGGTCCCACTTCAAATAAATTTACTCTGCTTTATGTGTAATGAGAGTATCTTATAGAAGTGAATTCCCAGTTTCTCCTTCCCATCCTTGTGATATTGCTGATATTCATTTAATTTATTTGTTTGCCGCAATCTCCCAATAGATTTTTACTATTGCTACTTCACATAGTTATCTTTTAGATCAATTGAAAATTAGGAAAACAAAATACTTTAGTTCACATTTATTTCTCTTCTAAGTCTTTTAAAAATAATTTTATTAGTACCTAATGATTTCATAAATTTTTGTGTTTCAATGTGGTAGTCTCATGTATTTATAAATAACGTATTTTGATCATATGAATCCCTCATATTACCCTCCTGTGTACCTTTCTTTTCTCCCTTTCCTCTTTTTTTTTCACATTTCACATATTAGGGAAAATATGTGATATTTAGTTTTCCTGAGTCTTTCTGCGTCTTTGTTCAACATGATGATCTACAGTTCTATCCATTTTCCTGCTGATAACATAATTTCATTCTTTATGGATGAAGCTTTTTAATTTGATGTAGTCCCATTTATTGACTCTTGTGATTATTTTTCTGTACTCTTGGAGTCCTATTCAGAAAGTCTTTAACTCTGCCTATGACTTCCTGTGTTTTCCATATATTTTCTTCCAGCAGTTTTAAAGTTCCAGGTTCTATATTAAGGCCTTTGATCTATTTTGAGTTAATTTTTATACAGGGCAAGAAAGACGGATCTAATTTCAATCTTCTTTGTATAGATACCCTGTTTTCCTGGCACCACTTGTTAAAGATGCTGTCTTTTTCTAATTTGTGTTTTTGGCTTTTTCTTCTGAGGGTCAGATTGCTGTGGATGCATAGGTTTATTTCTAGGTTCTCTATTCTATTTCATTGATGTATATATCTGTTTTAATGCCAATACCATATTCTTTTTATTACTATGGTTCTGTTTGGTATTTTTTATTTTAAAGAGAGGAAAACAATAAAAACAATGGTATAGAATTTCAAAATAAGACAATAGGAAATTAACAATGGTTAACATATTGCATATTGCTATCTGCAAAATAGTTGTTCAGATTTCATTATATAGGTACACAAAATTGATCAAATAGAGCAAGTCCTGTTCCTGTGTGTATGTGGGCCACCATCAGAACTCTCCCGTGGGTAGTCTACTGAGGCTGGGAGAAGAAGCAGCCAACCCTGCCCCCATAAGCCTGAAGGCCACCATCAGGGACCTGTAGCCAGCATGTAGGATCAGCCAACCACACCTCAGAGAAACCCACCCTGCCCCCACACAATCCCCAGTAACCTACTTTAGGAGAAACCCAGGTGCCTGACCTATTCCCCCACACTGCAGATGGGTAGCCAATGCAGGAAGTGCCTGGGACCCATCAACTGGCTTGTCCAGAGGAAACCAGGAAAATGTTAAGATGAAAGAGCAAAAGGCAATCTGTAGCCTCCAGCCCACGCAGAAAAAGCCCAGGAGAAACAGACATAGAAGAAATTGGAAGTCACATACTTGAAATTTCTGGAATAGTGGCAACTAAAGTAAAGAAACTGCTTCATGAGACTGTAAAAGAAATCAGATCAGAAATGATATCACATTGGCAGAAGGAGATCACTGAGTGGGGCAGGCAATTGAATGGGAGGGAAAAGTAGGGAGCCAATGGTAGGAAAATAGCAAGGCAGAGATAAGCCAATGTGTGTCAATCATAACCATTTATGTAGATGGCCTCAATTCACCAATAAAAAGAAACACAGGGAGAATGGATCAGTAAACAAGATCCACTAATATGTTGTATACAAGAAACGCATTTGACTCCAAAGGAAATGCATAGACTGAAAGTCAAGGGAGAGAAAACAAAGTTCCATGCAACCAAGAACCAGATAAAGGTTCACCAACCACAGAATGGATTTTTATATAATGAAAAACTACTCAGCTATAAAGGATAATCATGAGCCTCTTGTGGGTAAATGAATGCAATTTAAGATCATGTTCATGGGTGAAATGGTTTGAATTCACATGGATGAACTTCATGTTGTCTCCCTAGTACAAAAAACTGAAGGAGTTAGTGGGATCAAAAATGTACAGTAGATAGTGCAAAAGTGAAAGGGAATGAAACATCTAAAAATGGAAGCTGGTAGCCATTGTTAATTTCCTGTTATCTTGTTTTGAAACCCTGGATGATTTTGTTTGTTCTGCTTTGTTTGGTTTTACTCTGTTTTGTTTTGTTGTGTTTGATAGTATGGGCAGTTATTTCAAAGATAACAAGATATATTAAGGTAGCCATTGTTGATTTCCTATTATTTTGTTTTGAAGCCCTGTATGGTTTTCAGTTGCCTTGTTTTGATTGATTTTATACTGTTTTGTTTGGCTTGGTTTTATTATATCTGATCATATAGGCAGCTATTTTGAAAATAACAAGAAGCATTATGGTAGCCACTGATGATTTCCTATTATCTTGTTTTGAAGCCCTGTACTGTGTTCACTCTTTTGTTTTGATTGGCTCTATTCTGTTTTACTTGGTTTTATTCTCTTTAAAATAAAAAAAATTAAAGCAGTATAAGCACAAGCTGTCATTTTCAATGAGCTAATAGAAATAAGTAGTATAATTATCTTAGCTATCTTGTGTGTGTATAATGCATATTTATTTTTTTTCTTTGCCCTTCTCTTTCTCTTTTCCCCTATCCCAGTTGTTCTTTCTTTATGGGCAGTTTCTTTCCCATTCACAATATCTATTTGTAGATTTTAGATGTTGTTTACTCATTCAGTTCCTTAAAACTAGGTAATTCAATGTTTACACATGTAAGTTTGATTTATTTCACTTAAGAGTATGGTCTCAAGTTGCATCTATTTACTAGTGAAAGCTTTGAGTTTGTCCTTCTTTATAGCTGAGTAGCACTCCACTGTATAAAAATACCACAACTTTTTTATTCATGCCTTGGTCAATGGACATTTGGGTTGTTTTCAAGGTTTGGCTATTACAAATTGTGCTGCTATAAACATGGGTGCACATATATTGCTGTAGTATGATGTTTTCAACGCTTTTGGGAAAATACCCAGAAGTGGAATAGATGGATGGAACAGTACCTCCGAACCTAGTTTTTTGAGGACTCTTCACATAGATTTCCACAGTGGTTATACCAGTCTAAACTTCCACCAATAATAGAGAATTGTTCCTTTTCCTCCACAACTCTTCCTGTATTTGTTATTGGTTGATTTTTTGATGATACCCATTATTTCAGGAGTGAGATGGAATCTCAGTGTTGTTTTAATTTACATTTCTCAAATGACCAATGATGTTAAACATTTTTTCATATATTTATATGCCATTTATATTTCTTCATCTGAGAAGACCACATTCATCTCAGATGCCCATTTTTGGATTGGATCTTTGAATTTGAGGGTCTGACTTTTTCAGTTCTCTATATGTTCTAGATAGAAGTCCTTTGTCTGAGGGACAGTTGGATAAGATATTTTCCCAATTCATGGGTTTTCTTTTCGCTCTGTTGGAGATTTCCTTTAACATGCAAAAACTTTTTAATAAGATGAGACCCCAGTTGTTGATTCTGGGAAGTGTTTCCCATGCAGTTTGATTTTTGTTCATGAATTCTCTGCCTACCCCTGTGTCTTCAAGATTTCTATTTACTTTGTATTCCAGCAGATTTAGTGTTTCTGTTTTATATTTAGATCTTTGATCCATTTTAACTTTAGTTTAGTGCATGGTGGTAGGCATGGTTTTAGTTTTAGTTTTCAGCATATGGAAAGCCAGTTTTTCCAGCATCACTTATTAAAGAGGCTTTCTTTCAGTGAACATGTTTGGCCCCTTTGTCAAAGATGAGGTGGCTGAGTGTGTTTATAGTTGTGACTGTGTCTTCTAATCTATTCTGTTGATCTTCAGGTCTGTTTTGATTCCAGTACCATGCTGATTTTATCACAATAGTAGTATAACTTCAAGTTGGGGATAGCAATGCCTCCTGCTAACCTTTGTTGCCCAGAATTACCTTTGCTATTCTAGGTCTTTTCTGGTTCCAGATGAATTTTAAGAATGATTTCTCTAGATATGTGAGGTATGTTAATGGTATTTTGATTAGAATTGCATTAAATCTGTATAACAATTTTGAGAGAATGGCCATTTTCCCAATATTTGTTCTTCCTAGCCATTAACAGGGAATATCTTTCCATTTTCTGAAATCCTCTTTGATTTCCTTTTTCAGAGTAATGTAATTTTCACTGTATAGATCTTTTACTTCCTTTGTTAGATTGTATTTCGGTTTTTTTGGATGCTATTGTGAAGGGTGCAGTTTCCCTTATTTCTCTGTTAGTGATTTTGTTGTTTGTGTACGGGAATACTGTTGATTTTTGAGTGTTGACTTTGTATCCAGGTACATTACTGAATTTGGTTATTACATCTAGAAGTCTTTCAATGGAGCTTTGGGGGTTCTTCTATGTAGAGTATTATGTCATCTGCAAATAATGATAATTTAACTTCTTCCTTTTCTATCCTTATTGCTTTTATTTTTCTTTGTTGTCTAATTACTTTGGCTAATGTTTCCAGAACTATCTTGAACAGGAGTGGTAATAATGGACATCATTGTCTTGTTCCTGATTTTAGGTTGAAAGTTTTGTTTTTCTCCATTTAGTAAGATGTTGGCTGTTGGTTTATCATATATGGCTTTCATCAGGTTGAGGTAGAGACCATCTATTCTGATTTTCCATAGGGTTGTTTCATGAATGAGTGTTGGAGTTTTTCAGAAGTATTTTCTGCGTCTATTGAAATGATCATGTGATTCTTGTCCTTGGCTCTGTTGATATGGTATCCTATGTTTATTGATTTTCATAAGTTGAACCACCCCTGCATTCCTGGGATAAATCTCACTTGATCATGGTATATAATCCCCTTGATGATTTGCTTCCTTCTATTTGCCAGTATTTTATTCAGGATTTTTTCTTCTATGTTCATTAGGGAGATTGGCCTGTAGTTCTCTTTTTTGTTTGGGTCTTGCTCTGGTTTTGGTATCAGTGTATTACTTGCCTCTAGGAATTAGTGAAAATTTCTTACCTTTCAATTTCATTAATGAATTGGAGGAGTATTAGAGAGAATTAAGGAGACTTGCTTCCATTTTGATTTCATTAAAGAATTTGAGGACTATTGTTGTTAAATATACTCTAAAGTTCTTGTAGAATTCAGGCATGAATCCATCAGGACCTGGGCTTTTCTTTGTTGTTAAGTTTTAATTGCATTTTCAATTTAATTAACTGATATTGGGTTATTCAGAATTTTTGTATCTTCTTGATTCAGCTTTGGTAAGTCATACTTTTCTAGGAATTTGTCCATTTTTTCTGTGTTTTCCATCCTCTGCGAGTAAAGATTTTCAAAGTAGGTATTGATGAGCTTCTGTATTTCTACAAGGTCTGTAGGGATTTCAACCTTTTTCATTCCTCAGTGCATGAATTTGAGTTTTTTGTTTTCTTTTTTTGATAAGGTTGGCTAGGGGATTATCAATTTTATTTATTCTTTCAAGGAACCAACTGTTTGATTTGTCAATCCTTTGTATTGTTTTCTTAGTCCCAATTGTGTTAATTTATGCTATGATCTTTCTAATTTCCTCCCTTGTATGGGCTTTGAGTTTGTCTTGCTCTTCTTTTTCTAGAAGCTTGAGGTGTAGCAGTAGGGTGCTCATTTGTGCTCATTCTGTTTTCCTGATTTGTGTATTCACCACTATAAATTTCCCTCTCAGGACTGCTTTCATTGCCTTCCACAGGATCTGGTAAGTTGTATCTGCATCTTAATTTAATTGCAGATATTGTTCAATTTCTTCTTTAATTTCATCTGTGAACCATTGCTTGTTCAGGAGCATGTTACTTAATTTCCATGTGTTTATGAAGGTTTTGCAGTTTCTTTTGTCTTCAATTTCCAATTTTGTTGCAGTATGGCATGATAATATACGTGGGATAATTTCAATTTCATTTTCATTTACTGAAGCATGTGTATGGTCTATTTTTTGAGAAAATCCCGTGTGCAGTTGAGAAAAACATGTATTCTGATGTTGTTGGGTGGAACACTCTGTAAACATCTACTAAGTCCATTTGTTCAAGAGTTTGATTCAGTTCTGTTATTTCTTTTCTGATTGTTTTTTGTCTAGTTGATCTGTGTCTTTGTGACAGTGAGGTATTAAGATCCTCTTTTACAATTGTGTTATTGCTTATTTGATTTTTCATGTCTATTAATATTTCCTTACGTAGTTGAGTGTTCCTGTATTTGGTGCATATATATTTATGATAGTTTTCTCTTCCTCTTAAAGTTTTCCCCTAACAAGTATGTAGTGAACTTCATTTGATCATTCTTGGTTTGAAGTTCACATTATTTGCAAACAGAATAGCTACCCCTGCTTTTTTCTGGGTTCCTGTTGCATGGAATATTGTTTTCTATGCTTCAACTTTCAGTCTATGAGTTTCTTTTCTAGTTAAATATGTTTTTATATATAGCATATTGTTGGATATTGTTTCTTGATTTATTCTGCCAATTCCTTTCTTTTGATTGGTGAATTGAGGACATTTAGAATAATGGTGATGAGTGATGTGTATTGGTTTATAATGTTGTTATTTTACTGTCGTTGGTTTCCTGATTTTCCCCTCTTTTAATTGCTTGCCCTGCATGATGACTTCTTTCTGTTGCTTTAATTGTGGTCGTTTTCATCTATGTGTAGAATATCTCTCAGTACTCTTTGTAGTGTTGGTTTGTTAGTCATGAATTTCTCCAGTTGCTCTTTGTCATGGAAAAATCTTATTTCTCCATTAATTTTGTAAGATAATTTTGCATGGTACATCAGTGTGGGTTGGACATTGTTTTCTTTCAAGACTTGAAATACTTCACATCAGGCTCTTCTTCAGTTGATAGTTTGTGTTGAGAAGTGTGCCATGATTCTGATGGGTTTTCCTTTACAGGTTATCTGTTTCTTTTCTCTAACAGCTTTTAATATTCTGCTTTTCTGCTGAATTTCTGGCATCTTGATTATTATGTGTCTGGTTGTAGATTTTTTTTGGTCATGGCCAATTGGAGTTCCATTTTCCTTACTTATTCTTATGTCAGATTCTGTTCTCATATTTGGAAAATTTTCTGCTATTATTTCTACAAATAAACTTTTTATGTCATTTGTGTTGACTCCACTTTTCATTCATATCTATCAGGCTCACATTGTTTTTCTTTGTATCATCTTATAGCTATTGAATTGTTATTTCCTCACCTTTTGTTATTTTCAAGAGATTTTTCCTTTCATGTTTGCTAGCTGTGATCCTGTCTTCAAGGTCTGAAACTCTATCTTCAGTTTTGTTCAACTGGGTTTTCCAGCTGTCAATCACATTTTTCATTTCTTGGATATCTTTGGAATCCTTTTCATGCATTGTTTGTCTTTCCTGTATTGATCATTCCTGATTTCTGTCCTCTTCCTAACATCATGTATTTTTTTTTATCTATTGCTATCCTAGATTATTTGAGCAATTCTTTTTTTTTTTTTTTGTCTGTATGCCATTCAGGCTGGTCTTGGGGCTCACTTTGTAGCCCAAGCTTTTCTTGAACTTGCAAATTATTCTCCTGCCCCAGCCTCCCAAGTGCTGGAATTACAGGAGTGTGCTACCATGCCCAACTGAGCAATTCTTTTATAAATGTTGACAATTCTTTTTTCACCTGAGAAATTATTTCTGGTCTGATTTCCTATATAGCCTCATGGATTTGTTTCTTTAGTTCAGTTGCTATCACTTCAGAAATTTCATGTGTGTGCCTTCCATTTTCCTCTTTCTTGTTTTCCTCGACTTGTTCTGGGTGGGCTGGAGTTCTGAGATTGCATCTTGCTTCCATGTCTTGCCATTTTCTATTTCAAAAATTTTTATTTTGTTTTCTGTGATAGTCCTTGTGGGTTTTTGTAGTAGGTAGCTATATCACTATTATCAAGTTCTCTCTAGGAAAAGTCTGTTCCTCAGGAATGTCTTCTGTGTATAGGAAAGTCTTGGCTTATGTCTGTCCCAAGATCCTACCTTTCCAGTTAATTAAGAGTGAGATATTGGTATCTGTTTGGTTTAGTCCCCAGTTCTTTAGTGCTGGGCTGTTGTGAGGTAATTACCCCAGAGTTTCCCAGTATTGTTACAGGTAGGAGAACAACTGATTATAGCAAATATGGCAACCTAGCTAAAGTAGTATAATTAGCAATAGCAGTAGCATCAAGCACAGTTTAGAAACTGACAAGATATTAATTTTAAAGTATCAATTTTACACCTTAAACCATAGAAGCAAAATCTACAATTGTATAACAGAACTGATTGCAAATTGTGAGTTTGTATTCAAAATGTTTCCCCTTAGTAGAATGGTTTTACCCTGTAGTGGGGATATTAAAGAAGCATAGTGGATAAAACAAAGATAACTGAAAAGAAAGTAGAAGCAAAGTTGAAAGACACAAGATGATCACACACACTTTGGGAGACTAGAGAAGAGGGCAGAAGAGAAAAAATCAGAGAGTAAGGAAGGGATTGTCTGAAGCAGGTCTCTAGATGTGGAAGATGAGATGAGTTTTTTGTGACTGGGGTTCTCCCCAACTCTTTAGAAAAGAAAAAGAAAGGAAAAGAGAAAAAGAAAAGAAAGAAAGAAAAAAAAAGAAAAAAAAAGCAAAGCAAAGCAAGCAAGCAAGCAAGGGAGCAAACAAACAAACAAACAAGAGAGAACAGGAATGGCTCAGTCTTCCTTCTTCTACTCTGTGTGTCTTTGTTCCCAAGCACAACATTGGTTCACCTAACTCACTACCTGTTGGCTCATATTTTTATTGTTGCTTCAGACTTTTTATGCCACTAGTCTGGCCTGTCTATCCTGTGCACCTGATTTGAGACCACAGTATGCTACTGGCTGGAAGGAAAGTTTTATTTAGCTTATAGTTTGTGGAGGTTTCAGTCCATACTCAGCTGACTCCAAGGCGAGGTGATGTGGCTGAGAGGCAACCATTCATGGAAGTTGCAGCAGATACCAAAAACAACAAAAGCAAATGGGCAAAAAAGGGGGAAGCACTTAGTTAAACTTCTGACCTTCTCAAATTGCCACAGTGGACAATATCCTAGAGAGATAACAGTATATCCTTTATACCCCAGGATGGAGAACTGCTGAGAGTTACTTAGTTAAGCTTCTAGACTTCTCAAGTTGCACAATGTATCAACCATAACACTGGTGTTTCCTCTCGTCTCTGGGTCTTCTCCATCTGTTCACTTCAATTGTGGCAGCAGCGAGGGGAGGGGCCATTCTTTGGGTCTTCCAGCATAGTTCACCTGGGTCCTGGTGGAACTAGAATGGAGGGACCACCCTCCATGGCTTCACCTGGGTTTCACTGAAGATGAGATTGTACTGTGTTTTGAAATCTGGTATTGTGATTGTCTAGTCTTTCTCTTTTTGCACAGGCTAGCTTTGGTTATTTTGGAACTTCTGTGCTTCCATATGAATTTTAAAATTGCTTTTCCAGGTTCTATGAGGAAAGTCATTGGTATTTTGATTGGAATTTTACTGAGTCTGTATATTGCTTTATGTAACATGGTTATTTTAACAATATTAATTATGCTGATTCATGATTAGGAGAGGTCTTTCCAACTTTTAGTGTTTTCTTCAATTTATTTCTTCAGTTTTCTGTAATTTTCATTGTAGAGATATTTTAGAACCTTGATTAGGTTTATTCCTAAGTATTTTACTTTACTTTTTGTGGCTAATGTGAATGAAATTGTCTTCCTGATTTCTTTCTCAGCTAGTTCATTATTGGTATGTAGAAAGTTATTGATCTTTTAATGTTGATTTTGTGCCCTGCCAACTCTCTTCCTTTCTCTGTGTAGATTCAAGTTTTTGACCTATATCTTTTCTTTATGCTTGAAAACATCTTTTACCATTTCATTTCAGACAGATCTGCTGTTGGTGAATTTCCTTGTTTTATGTTTGCGTGAAAAATCTTTACTTCTGTTCCACTTTAAGAGGATAATTTCTCTGAATATATAATACTAAATTAGTGAGATTCCCCCCATTTCAACAGAAAGTTTTTCATTCTATGCTTGGATGATCTCTAATAAAGTGTCCACTATAATTCTTACTCATCTACACATAAAGTGGTTTTTCCTTTCTTTTTGACTTCCAAGATTTTTTTCTTTGTTTTTGGTATTCTGCAGTCTAAATATTATATGTCTGAATATAGTTTTTGTTATTTATTCTGCTGATGTTCTCTGAAATTTAGAATCTGGGGTTGAGTGTCTGTCATGAATTTTAGAAAGTTCTTTGCCATTATTACCACAGACATTTATTATACTCCCCTCTTTCTTCCTTCTGGTTTTCCAGTTTTGCATTTGTTATACTTTCTGAAAATTTGCCATCATTCTCAGATGTTCTGTTCTGTTTGTTGGTTTCATTCCTTGCATCAGTTTGGAAATTGCTGTTCATCTATTTTCAAGCTCACTGATTCTGTTTTTTGATCATGTTTCATCTTTTCCTAGTATCTACAGTATTTGTATGTGTAAATTTTGTTGTTAAGATTAATAAAATAAGATATAAACCTAAAGAACTAATTAAGAAGACAATTGTCAAAGATTATCTTTGTATCTGTTACCATTTTTTACTGTCTTCATTTCTCCTATTTCTTTTGATTTTTTTCCTTAGAATTTCTCTCTGCTTGCATTTACCATCTGTTCTTGCACATTATCCATTTTTTTCTATGAGAGTCATTAACTAATGTCTTAATTGCTACTCTCTCATTGCTGAGACAAAATACCTGACACTCAAAGTTAAAGGAGAAAAGGTTTGTTTAGCTTACAGTTTGTAGAGGTTTTAGTCAATAATTGCTGACTCCAAGGCAGGATGGCACATGGCAGAGGGACAACAGCTTATGGAAAGACAACAGAGACAAGTGAGAGATTGATACAACCCTCTTTCTGTCCCTTACATTGTATCCAGTCTCCTAGGTGCTAGTCCACTCAGTGGAAAGATCCAGCAATCACCCACCCTTACTCCAAGCATTGCCCTACAAATCAATCATGCGCTCTAGATTAGGCTACCTCCCAAAAATCCCTATGACTGAATGAGGCTTTGAGGGATCACCTAGACACAAACCATAACAACAAATTGTGGTTATTTTACATTTCATGTTTGATAATCCAGTATCTCTATGTCTTAGTTACTTTTGTTGTTGCTGAGACAAAATACCCAACACTCAAAGTTAAAGGAGAAAAGGTTTATTTGGTTCTCAGTTTGTAGAAGTTTCAGTCCATAGTTGGCTGGCTCCAAGGCAAGATGGCATGGCAGAAGAGAAGATAAGCAGCAGCAGCAGCAGCAGCAGCAGCAGCAATTAGCAACAAGTGAGAAACAAAAGGAAAGACCAAAACTCTTTCTGTCCCTTATATTTTATCTAGGTTTCCTGCCCTTACAGTGGTAGCACTCACACCCTTAATCCTAGTGTCACACCTTGAATCAATCCCGAATAACATCCTTGATCCCAATAGCACCAACCCTAGATCCAGCCACCTCTGAAAAGCCCCACCTATGGAACCCCATGAGGCTCTGAGGGGACATCTAGATATAAGCCAAAACACTGTTGTATGAGTCTGATTCTTACTTTTTCTCTTCTGACTGTAGTTTTCCTTTTGCTTGTCTTATATTTTTTCCACTTAACAATTTTTTAAGTTATCATTCATTGGTATCGAGTACCTTCACAATGCTGTGCAACTCTCACTGTGCACATGTAGGGTGGGCTCTCCCTGGCATCTTTAGATCTAGCCCAGCCTAATATATAGTGGTTGCCAATGAAGTCATGAATGAATAAATATGAAGAAAGGATATCTGTTTTACCTTTTTTTTTTTTTTTTTTTGGTGGAGGGAGCTGGTCCCATTTGGGCCTAACATATTTAAGGAATAAGAGCCATGAACCTTGTTATTTAGCCAAGTGGACACTAGAGAGCATTGGTCTTCAGTAGGTTGTTCAAGCTGATCCTGCAGATCTAGGTTGAACCTGAGGCAATGTGGCTGTAGGTCCCAGATCAGACTGTGGGTCTCAGATCACACTTGGAGTCACTCTGGCTTAGCTAGTTTTCTAACTTTAGACTTGGTGTCTTTAACAGATGAATGGTTCCCCAGGAAAAGCAGCAGAACTACGATGAGATTACCAGGTTGTTTTGGAGCACTGTAGAAATGGACTAGGACGTTGATTCTCTACAGAGTCTCTGTAATGTGCTTAAACCACAAATGTAAGTAACTTTCAGTCCCCAAATCCAGACTGAGTTGGAGTTAGACGCCTCAGTGTCAGGTGTCTCTCCAGGATTAGGATTGTGCAAAGCCCAGGGAAGACATCTATGAGACTGTGACTCTCTCCGCACCCTAAAAGAGATAGAAACATGAACTTCAGAGCCTACAATGCCACAAGAAGAAGCCTGGAAACAGGATGTCATAACTCTTTACTTCCTCTTCCAAATATCTCCTTCAAATGAAATCTTCCAAAAAGAATATGCATATTCAGGATGTTAGACTTATTGGGTTGGTATCAGTTCCTTTATTTGGGACAATAGGAGATGGCCTTTCATCCTGCAGTCACTTGGTAGAGAAGCTTCTATTTCCCATATTATAATTTAGATATAACGGGAGCTTTCATCAGTAGGCAGATGACACAGAGTAGGATGTTAGCCGGTAGCTGCAAGGCTAGTTATCTGTGTTCCGCTTGCACAGTTGGGGCTTTGAAAATCTAACTATTCAAAGTACTTTTGATGGCTCAGTCAATGTTGCAGTTTTCTTGCTTAGAAACATAGAAAATGAGGCCAAATGTCACATACATCGGCAAAAGCAAGTCAGCCCCAGAGCACGAGTTGCTGGTATCTAGAGTGCATTTGGAGCATTCAACCTGCCTATCTTCTGTAGAACACAGCTGTTCTGTCCAATAGGTATCATGGGAGTTTTGTTCCTGTTGTCACTTGGGGGTGTTCTGACAGCTACAATTTAAGTCTGTTCACAATGATCTTGTAGATGCTGAAACCCTCATGCCTTAAGAGCTTGGACTCCATGGAAACAATTACAACTCCTATGGTATATTTTATTAACCTAAAAAATGGAATATGTGAACTGTAGACACAGGGACACTTGCTTGACTTTTCAGTGAATTCTTAGATCTACTCCCATATAGCAGTAAAACTAAGGGCCAGGAGTTTGGCTCAGTGGCTTACGTACCTGCCTGATAGGCGTGAGGCTGTGAGTTCGATCCCCTGTGCAAAAAACAAAAAACAAAAAACAAAACACCCACAAAAAAACACAAAAGCAGTAAAACTAAACACAAGCTTCAGCGTGTGGCCTTTCCATTCCTGGAGAGACAGCTCAGGCTCGTGAGTTCCCTGGGGTCTACGAGCCATTTTTGCTTTCTCTGTAGCCTTGATACTCTTCCTTCCAGATACATTTTCTAGGAAGATCAAGGAACCATCTGACTTTCTCTTGCTAGGCTCCTGGTCACTAATCCCTCAGACTTCAATTCACCTTAAAATGCCATGAGTCTTTTCACAGGATCAAGAGTCATTTCACATTGGAGGTAGGTGGGAAACTTGTTGTTTTTCAGAGAGCTGACTTGTCTGGTCCTCAGCTTTAGACTGTTAAATTTATTGCTTCTCTCTTCCTGTAAGTGAAAAGGAATAAATTAACATACAGTTCTCTCCTAATTGCTTGATTCCAATTAATTGCCTTTGTGTATCTGAGCACTCATCTTTTATGTTTGAGGGAATGACAGTGCAAACAAATGGGGTGCCTGTTTCGGATTTCAGAAATACTCTGATGGTTGGGAGGATTCAGAAATGATGGAAATCCTTGCAGTTTCCATCAGCACTGACAGTCTCTGACTTGCTTGGGCTCCTAGGTTCAGAGAAGTCCCTGGATTGGTACCATGTAGGGTTGTGTTGTCTAGTTTGAAGTCCACCAGTTGAATGTAGCTATAGAGCACTGGAAATGTGTTGTGAGGGTAAAACAGAGCCTGCATGTGAAAGACTTAGTGGGAAAAAGATGCAAAAATATCTCATCAATATTTAAACAGATTTCATATTATAAGGATAACACTTTGGCTATATTGAATAAAATAAAATACATTAAAATTTACTTCACTGGTTTCTACCTTTTTTTAACATGGATACTGAATAATTTCTAACATGTATGTGGCTAGCAAGACTGGTTTTACGGGGTTAGTCTATATAGCTCATGCTGTTGTGCAATGCAAGCAAGGATACAAATCTCTTCAAAAATGGTGTCAAATAATCTGTGGGCTTAGTCACACTTCTGTTTACCCACTGCTAGGAAAGTCTATGTGATATGTCAGTATGGTGGAAATTCTTTTTAATAGCCAGGCTGTCATACTGCTTGAAAAGTTATAGTATTTTATAAAAGACCCCTGGGAATTTTCTGCTGCATGAGGAATGTAACTGGTTATTAGCATTAGTTTTATCTTCTTGATGTCAAAGAGGAATTCTAATAGCAAATGATTCAATCATGAGTTCAGATGAGCCACACATCTGTTTATTGAAAGCAACAGGTGTTGTCTTTATGAATATAAAAAATTCAGTTGGCTACATTGATTAGAATCCCAGTTTTGAAATATGTATTTCATATATGGGTAAAATTGAATGAATGTCAAAAATTCAGAGAAGCCTGTGATAGAGAAGACAAAACTGAGATTAGAAAACTATTAATGTGGAAATATGAAATTGTTAAGGAAACTATGATTGTAGTTTATAAAATTGATGAGTCTTGTATGTAATGTAATTTGCAGTAGCAAAACCCTTCAGTGGCTTAATTGTAGGACATTAGCTCTTTCTAAAGATCTTCACCAGATGATGCCAGACTATTTCTGTAAGCTCCTCAAGGGTTCCCAGATTTAGCAAATGAAAGTAAATGACACTCAGTTAAATTATAATATCAGATAAATAAGAAATAATTTATAGTATAAGTATAAGCCATGCAATACTGGGATCATACTATACTAAAAAGTCACTAATTGTTAATCTGAAAATTATCTTATATGCAGAAGGGAGTCTGCTGATGTGTTTAAGACTCTTGTGCTGGGGGCACTACTGTGAATTATCTGGGTTAATCCAAATATTCCCAAGGGACCTGATAGGAGGCAGGCAGGTCCGAGTCAGAAGGTGTGAAGAGGAAAATAGAGGTCAGAGAAAGGGAGTCTGGAGCAAAGGAATGCAAGGAGTCTTCTATAGGGAAGAGAAGATAAGGGAACAGACATTCTCCTAAAGCATCTGGAAGAAACACAGGCCTTGACTTGAGTTTCCTGAGACCTATTTTGGACTTTCAAAATACAAAGCTGTGAGAATAAATTTGTGTTGTTTTTATGCTACTAAATTTATGGCCATTTGTTATAGAAGCAAGAGGAATGTAATACTATGGCTTTCTTCTTGGCTCCTCTGGGTTCTGCTGAAATTGAGGGAAACCTTAAATATAAATAGAAGCTTTACTTACTTTTAGCTGACTTTAAAAATTCCCAGTTTTGGAGGTCATGTAACTGTGCAATATATTAGTAGTCTCCCACTAACTTTGCTGTCAGCGACACCTGTGATGTGTGGGTTAGGATGAAGATGGCTGCCTATGTTACTTTTTAGGGACTCAAAGCCTGCCTCTGTCCAATGCACTGACTCCTTATTTGGGCCCCTGCAGGCATCTGATGAGTGAGTGAAACACGTTGGTAAAGGTTGGCATCTCTGCCTTCAAACTGTGTTTGTCTCTCTTGCTAACTTGACCTTTGGGTCAGAATGTTTTTGCTCAAGTCTTCATATAGACATATTAATGATTTAAGTAATATTTATCACAAACTAGCGGCATAAATTTGGAATCAAACTCACCTGAAATATCCCCAATCACTTTCTTTACCTTTCAAGGCTAAAGATGACAAGGTAAGAGTAGCTATCATGAATGACAGATAGCCAAACATTGAGCTTTGCAACATCTCATTCCAGACCACTGCAGTGGTTCCTAGAAGTTTCTAATCATCAATCCTTTCCTGACCTGAGCACCATTCTCTGGTTTCCCTTGCTATAAGATAAAAGGAACTTGAAACTTGTGCTGAGACATATTGTTTTTCTTTTTTGTGGTTTTGTGAGAAGGGGTCTCACTATGCAGGTCAAGCTGGCCTTGAGCTCACTTTGTAGCTCAGGCTGGTCTCAAACTCACAGTGATCCTCCTACCTCAAACTCCTGAGTGTTGGGACTACAGGCATAAACCACTATGCCCGGCAATTTTTTTGGGGGGGTGCTAGTCCACCATCTCAGTGTCTTGACTTACTGAATAGGTTATTTCCTTGCTACATCAACTTGTCCTGAATCCATTGGGCCCCTCTTAGAGAAGAAGTAAAGGGACCAATTCCAATTTCTAGAAAAATATTAATGCATGATCCATGGTCAAAAGTGGTAAGTAGAATCAGAGTCAACCAATACCAAGGCTCCTTACTGACCCTCCAACCTAGGCTCACGCAGGGCTTCCCCTCATGGTTCCTCTGTTCCCCAAACAAACTGGCATTAGATTCCAAAACTAGGAGGACATTCTTCTGCCTGCTTCCTAGTATGTTTCTCCAGATTTGATCTCTTTACTACCACCATTTGCCTGCCAGCAGCTACAGGAAAGCAGTACATCTCTCTAAGCTGGGTGACCGTATCTTAAATCTGATCTTCAGTCTAGGCTGGGCTGGGATGATGTGAGCCCAGGTGACCGAGGAACCTAGGTGCCCTTTCTGTAGAACTTGACATCCCATTCTCACCATCCAGCCACTGCTCTGAGAATAAACACGCGGCTCTGTGTAATAACAATATTATGCACTCAGCTGTCACATTCTGTAGCTTTCACATTCATGGAGCTGGTTTCTTTGGAATGAAAGAACAGATTACATCAAATTGAAAAATGCCCCTTTGATCAACAAGAAAACTTATACATATAAAGATATTTTCCCAACTTCTCGTCTGGGTTAAAAAATGCTGTAATGACCTATTTCACTTATGACTACCCAGTTAGTTGGTTCTGGAATAAAATGCACTGGGCCATTGTCTTCTAGGCTCTAGGAGGGATTGTCCAGAAATTTAGTGCAAGTGATTTTAGAATTTACTGAGGTGGGGGTGGGGTGGGATATTATGTTTTTACAGAGAAGGAGGCTTTAGACTCCTAATTTACAACTTTGTATCACATAATTATGTATACTGATTAATTACTTAGTATTGCTACTCTAGTAGATGAATCACCTTAATGTTTTCTTCTGTCAGTCATTTCTTAATTTCTTGCTAAAAATATTTTCACTGAAGTAAGATTGCCTAGAATTTTGTACCTTAGGCATAGTTAGTGCTGAGAATACACATTTTAAACAGATGATGGTTGGGAGGGAAACTGAGGAAGAAGATCTGCTTCACGAATGTATGTAAAATTGCCAGGGTGCAGTTTGGGACAAAAGAGAAAAAGACCCTTAAGAACTTGAACTATGAATGACAAGAGGCTAGCAGTTACTGTTCAAAAAAGTTCTTAAGTTTCTGTGGAGTTTGGGAGTTTGGGGTATCTGACCAGCCTGTATCCCATATGAATACATCACAAGGAGACACAGTGAGAGGCAGGGCCCACTTTTTCCTCAATCCCTTTGTGCCTGGCTCACTGTAAAGTCTTTCCTTGGAGGTGTTAAGGGGGAAATCATAGTGGACCTTTCCAGTCACACACACACACACATACACACTGGAAACAAAAAACAAAGCAAAAACATTCCTAAAAATTACAGAGACAAGTTTTCCAGTGGGAAATACTTTCTTTTAGAAATGAATGGTCATTTTTTTTTATTTAAGAGAAAATGGACACAGAAAAGAGGAACAAAAAACAAAAGAGACAAACCAACAACAACAAATCTGATATGATAACATTATAGGTTTACAAAATAAGATGGTTGGAATTTGACAGTAGTTGTAATATTGCATATCATTACCTTCAAAGGGGTTGTTCAGATTAACAGATATAGACATGTAAAATTGATCTAATCATATGAGTATTAACTGTTCTTTTTCAATAGTTAATGCATTTAGTAATATAGTCATTTTAATTATCTTATGTACACCTATTTATAAATTTATGTCTTTTTCCTTTTCCCTCCCTTCCTTCCTCCTTTCCCCTTAGAATACCTCTTGTTGTCTTTAAAATAACTGCCCATATCAGGCCTAATATAATCAAACAAAATAATTCGGAATAAAGCCAATAAAAAATAAAACAATAGTCACAGAAAAGAGAAACAAAAAGCAAAAGGGACCAACAAACAACAACAACAAATGTGATACTGTAACATTATAGGTTTACAAAATGAGATGATTGGAGTTTGATAGTGGTTGTAATATTGTATATCATTACCTTCAAAGGGGTTGCTCAGATTGATGGATATAGACATGTAAAATTGATCTAATCATATGAGTATCAACTGTTCTCTCTCAATAGTTAATGCATTTAGTAGTATAGTCATTTTG
>RJWM01032686.1:0-21266 GCA_004363535.1 Dasyprocta punctata | reverse complement strand
GAGAAAAGTTCAGCCAACCTCTTAATGTCTTTTTTTCTTACATAAAGAATATGTAGGAAGGCTGATCTCAGGCCTCTTAATGATTCTATGTGTTGTCAAAAAGAAGATTTATCATTAAGTACTTAAAATTTAGCTATTGAAATTGAGGACACTTAAGTAATCATACATGATAAAGAGTTACTCTATCAATAATGGGTAAGTAGATTTGCCTACTAGAGCCCGGAGAAGCAGTACCTAATTTGCAGTTCTACTATTTCTAAGAAGTAGAATCGAGGGCCTGTGTGGATTGTACCAGCTTAAAACTTCCTACATTGTAGGTCATTTAATGTGAGCTCAAAATAAGAAACTGTGATTTCGATCCTAATTTCTTATTATGAGCTCACACTAAATGTCCCACAATGTAGGAAGTTTCAGGCTGGTACAATCCACATGGGCCTGATAACCTCTAGATAGTCCTGTCACAAGAAAACACACAAGTACCTGCCAAATTCTGGAGGCATTTACCTTGGAAAAAACTTACATACAATTTTCTCTTTTGTGCTGTTTCTATTTTTATTTCTCCCTAGTTATCCTAAGAAACGCTTGCTTTGAAACAAGTAAAAAATTAATTAGTATGAAACTCAATAGGAATTTTCACTTACAGCTATCATATACCTTTTATTTTGGTATAACTAAATTAATCCTTTCTCACTTACATTCAGTGTAGAGAGCTGACTTGCATCCTGCAGTGGAGGTATTATGTTCATTGCACAGATTAGAAAATAATATACTCTTACTCATCACACTACATTTCAGAAAAAAAATGTTTCAGCTCTATAAGAAACGTTGAAAACTTGGTATGCTTGTATTTTAAGTGTCTTCTCAAAGGCTGGTATGTGAAAAGTATGGTGGCACTATGGAACAGCTGGGACCTTTAGGAAAGGAGACATTCCACTGTGGAAGGAAGTCACTCACTCAGAGCCAATACCACAGAAGGGAATGTTGGAACACAGGTCCCATCTTCTCTACTTCTTTGGCTTCCTATCTGTCCTGAGATGAGCAAGTTTGCTCCAGAGTATGCTTCCAGCTATGATATTCTGCCTTAGCACAGGCCCCAAAGCAAGTATGGACTAAAAGCTTTGAAACCATAAGCCCAAAGAAGTCTTTTCTCCTTATAAGTTGAGTATCTCAGTTATCATTTTGTTTTTACAGTGACCAAAATACTAACACAAAGGTCTTTGTTACTTAAGCTGAATACTTTAGTTGATACCTATCAAATCTGACATTCAATTATAAATTGATGATGTTAATTGAGAATCCAATTTTTCTTTAATTATTCAACATATTTAGTTTCCTCTGCATTATAAATATTTGGCATGAGAATGTTAGGACAAATTATTGTCAACTCCTTTAGAATTTTTAGGACCTACTATTCCTAACAATGATCAAGACAAATAGAAGGAATATGTCAGTAATCTTAGCATAGCTAGTGAAAAAAATTAATATGAAATGTATTTTTACCCTAGTTGCTAAATGCTGACTTTCCCATTAATACTTCTTAATCATTTCATTTGTTAGGTAATACTTTTTCAATTTATTGTTGTGTCTGTTGTGCACTTTTAAAAAGGCTCTGATAATGTATACATAAAATATCAACAGACCTTTATTTCAAAGTACTCACCATCACTAAGCAATGTGCACATTAGAAACATTTACTTCAAAAATATTTTTTGCAGCAACTGAAATACACTTACAATGTTTAAAATGCATTTTTGCAGCAAGTCATAATAATCATATCAGGAAGTACTGTGTTATACTACCATGGTCAAATGTTCTCGTCAATAATCGCATAGACTTAATCTTCCGAGACAAGTAATCTTCTACATTTACTACACTAAACACAAGTAAGATTTTAATACTCTATGGTGATGTTTCTCAAAACTGCTGACTGTAAATATGTGTCCTCTGAGTTTACATTAGGCAATTATCCATGGAAGTCAAATATCCTCAAGTAACTGGGTAAAATTGTCTTTTGATTAAGCATTTTCTAAAACAGCAGAACAGCAGCAGTCTATTTAATTTTTAAATTATAATTACATTTTGTTCCTTGATTCTTTCATTGCATTATAATCAAGTGTCTCTTTCTTGACACTAGTTAAAAGCATTAGTACTTAGAGCCTTGCTCTTAGAGTGAGATTTAGATTTAAGTCTCAAGCTTCCAGAATCAATCATTATAAAGTCATCGACAGGACACAGGGTTTTTTAATACTTATTATGTGTCAAACACTGTCCTCAGTAATTGCTATGTCTTATTTTACTTAACACATAATTAGCCAAGGTTATATGAGTAGGTAATTGGCAGAACTGATATTCAAACTCATAAATTTAATCACCGAAAAGTAGTTACTTCTTTCGTCTTGTGCTTCTGCGATTCCATTTTCTTTGCCATCTTATTTTCATAAAGTACTTCTTTTGGCCATCTTTTGAAAACTTTTACCAGAAATCATAAAACATATTTCTTCAAAAATAAATAAGCTCACCTTCCAGGTAAGGGATTTTTATATATATATATGAACTTCATTCTTAATAATTTATGGAGAGCAAAATTTGTTGTTGAGTTCACTGATACTGGACTCTATTCAAGTGAATCTATATATTTAATAACAATAGGAACTGAGCATGAGATCTCTCTTATTCATCAAACCATCCCTAAATTTTGCTGCCCAGTTTGGCAAATAAAATATAGGATATCCAGTTAGTCTGAATATTTAGCATATGCACAAAAAGTTAGTCTCTGAAATTCAAATTACACTGAGCATTTTGTATTTCACCTGGTACCCTTGGGGAAACAATCTCTCTTAAGAGTCTAGTGCTTATGAATGCATACTGAAATAGAGAAAAAGTAGTCACTAAGAGCTTTTATTATCCGTCAGTGGCAAAACCACATCTTGCTTTTCAGATCCTGCCTATGAACAGATGCAGCAGAAGACCCATGACATTTCTCATTCCTGGGAGGCTTGAGGACACTGCTAGGCACCAGGAGGTTACATACAAGTCCTGAAAACTCTTTGCTGTGTTTTATCTGTCAGGTTTGGTATTAATAACCCAAATGTATTCAGTTCCTCCATGACATTTGAGGTAGCAGGTGACAGAGGAGACCAGGGCTGGAGATTTAGGTCTACATTTTATGAACTCATGGTTAGAGTGGTGCCAAGTTTCTGTACTGTAAGTCTGTTTTATATAATTCAAAACACTTTTAATATTTTAGATAAATGTTTTGCTTGAATTAAGTGTACATTTTCCCATTTCTGGCTCCCATATGATCTTAATTATTTGGTTTCCTCATCCAGAGCAATGATTGAGTAGCCAGGCCAGCTCTCTCTCTTTTTTTCTGGACTCTTTGAAGAAATTTCCAGTTTCATTCTTGCAATCAGGTCATTTTTACTGATTGCAAATTTCTAGTGTCTCTTGCCAGTCTGAAAACTTTCTGCCTCTGCATAATCTGCTGCCTGATTCTTTCTCTATCCATCCTCCCTAAGTTTTATCCTGAGGCAGACATAATTTATTCTTCAATGCTTATTCAACAAGACTTTCCACACCCTTGCCAAAAAGCAAGCCCTTGCCAAATGGAATTCCTGTGTGGAGTTCTTTCAGAATCATGTCTTCCAACCAGAGGTGCAGCCAAGGAACTATCTGGGCAGCCACATTAGCTGTCATTCGTTTCAAACTCGCTGGCAGGCAGCTGAATGCGCAGTCTGCCAAAACCTCCACTTTCATTTTAACCAGAGCATAGGTCTTCAAGGACATTTGCTGGACTCTCACAGCCACTTAGAAATGGCTCCAGCGGCTCTGCCAGTTTCCTGACTGAATGCGAGTTCCTGCTGCTTTGAAAGTTTGCTAAAGGGAAACATCTGTTTCTCTATGGGTTTGGTTCAGTTTCCATTAAGGCAGCGAGGTTTTTTTCGCCTTTTGTGAAATGTTAGCAATTTCAGCATCCATGTTTTTCACAGCTTCCCATATTTCAGGCTTTAAATATAAATATGGTTCTATTTCATGGAGATTCTTGGGAGTATTAGAGCTAGATCTTTTGGGGCTTGACATCATAGGGGTGATATTAATTAGAGTCTAATTTATTGTGTATCTTTTCTATTGTTTAGTTGTTTTCTCTTTGCCTAATCTCAATTATCCATAGACTGCTCTATATTGCTGTGCTTAGGAAAGTTTGATTAATACATTCTTCTATGAATTATTACTTTTCTATCTAATTATTTGTTTTCGCTATAATTTATTTCTGAATGATTCCCCTATTGGCAAAAATAAATGATTCTTTGCTCTCTTAATCTAAAATATAAGGCAAATGGAAATAAGTGACCTCAAAAACGCCATTGAGTTCTAAAACTAAAAATTAATTTGAGGATCACTAATTCTCTTTCTTGAATTATGGCACTAGAACCTCTTAGATACATTTTTACTCCATAAAGCATTACATGATGTATTAGCCAGGGTTTTACTAGAGAAAACAGATATAACACTAGATATACAAATGTATAAGGAATTACTAGATAGGCTTAGGATGGTCAGGCATGGAGTTGGATGAGGAAGCATGCAGAGGGTGTCTGTACGCCTGAGGCCGAAGGATTCAATCCAAGGTCTGGATTGACCCTGGTGTCCTGTGCAAGTCCGCACCAGCACGCTGATTGGTCTACCCTGGAAGACTGAAGAGTACATGCCGGAAACCTGAACAGCCTACAGTGGAAGCCAGGAGACGAAGTCCAAATCAAAGGCTAAGACTGGAGCTCCTCCAAAGAATGAAATTCATTCATTCTTCCTCCTCCTCTTTTTATACCATCCAAGTGATAAGCCACCCTAGGGTGGGTCTTCTACACCCTAAGGTGTAGAGTTGCTAAACCCATTTAGTTAAGCTTCTAAATGTCTCAAGTTGACACAATCAATCAACCACTACACATGAATAGACAACTATAGGGAGAATCCATGGTCAACAATTGAAATTATAAAGGTAAACCTTAGAAACTAGCTACCTTTTGCTATTGACCTTAAAGACTCTTTGTTTTCCAGTTCATTAGGTTGTTATTAGCTGGCTGTATAGAAAAAAGTGTCAGATCAGTGTTATCTAATTTTAATTATCTTCTGTGTCAGCTATTTCATCGTTCACTTTCTTTAATAATTATTTGTACAGACATAATTTCAAAAACTAAATCTATGCTACTGTTTTCACTCCTGGCTTCAAATCCATATATCCATCTCTTTAATAAGAAATTCTAGCAAAAAGTCATTCAAGCAACTTCAATTTAGTGTTTTAAAGGATGTGCAAAACCTTGCTAATTTTCTCATGCTTTTCTGTCACTGAGAGTGGAGCTGCCCATCATCTGTGGAAAACATGCTGGAAACCTCTGCATCCTCTTTCTCCTCTCTTTTCCCAACTTCCTACTTTTAGACAGCAGTTAGATCTTATTAATTTTACCTTCCCATTGATCTGTGTTATCACTTCTCTGATCTATGCTCTGGGGATCTCACTATCAACATTTTAAATAGATTTCAGCATCTGGGCCCACTTTCTATCTAACCTCGTTTCCAATCAGCAGTTGGTTCTGTAGCATAAATATTATCATGACTTGCCTGTGCTTTAAATATATTTAAGTCCAAAGTCCTTAATCTAGCTTAAAAAACTTTTCAGTTGGACCTCAAATTATCTCACAGATTGGCATTCTGACTTTCTTGTGCTAGTATGTTGAACTACTTGCTGGTCTGAGGGCTTGGGGATTCTTTCATATCATATTCTTTGGAATAGTCTTCTTCCACATACATGGAAATAATTCATACCCATACATACCCTTCTTCTTTCAGTTGTGCTCCAGGAAAGATGATTTCAAAATCTATATCCATGACACATTCCTCCAAGTTTCCAGCTCTTGTTAGAGTTTAGCTAATGCAGAGCAGTGGCAAAAGTTTGGGAGCAGGACAGAGAAGCCCAAGTGTGTTTCCCTGTGGTTCTTTGTCTGCAGCTTCCCTGGGTAGGCTCCCTCCCTTGAACGAAATTCATAGGTCCTGTGCTGCTGCTATCTCTATGCAGACATTATCTTCAGACTCCCATGACCTCCCCTTCCCCCTCCCCTTCAAGCCTAGCACAGTGTCGTTTGGTATCATTCATAGGACCCTATGACCATACGTGTGCATTTAACATTATCCCTTGATTTAAATTTCCTCAAATGTTACATCTACTAAGACCCATTGGTATTTGGCCACCATAATCTGCAGCACACACACACACAAAAGATTGGAGCTAAAGATACAAAGTTTTGCTGTAGTTGACAGTGTAAAAAGTGCAAGTTGATTTAATATCACTGGATTGGATAAAATGTCCTCAGGACAAAAAGTCTAGGCAAAAAGAGTAGCTGCAAGGACTGAGTCTCGAATCATTCCAGAGATAGATTTAACAGAGCTGCTTACAACAACGGAAGTAAAAGTGGGGAATGTGAGAAGATACGTAATAAGGAACAGGAAATGAGGTAAGTAAATACCCTTTCCAGCTATCAAAAGACTGCCCAGGGAACACAGTATTACTAAAAACAGACAAAAATCAACAAGAAACACCAATAAGACTTTGAAATTACTGTTTTTCTCAAGGTTTGACACCACTTTTCCCACTGCATTAGGTTATATTTTGCAAAAAGTCTGCACTGGCTTGGACATTTTCAAATATTTGGAATAGTTTGCAAGTATAACCATTGTAGAAAGGCACATAGAAATCTATATTTTCTTTCTACCGCAAACACTAGGGCTAAAGGACCCTTTTTTCTTATATTTGTCAATGAAACAGCTCCAGAAGTTGAAGGAAAATTGAATGAATTCTTACTTTTGAATTTGTTAGGAATTATAGAGTAAGAAAAAATAGCAGGGTGATTAAAAAATAAGGTACACAGTTAATATTAATAAAGTACATGGAAAGATGTTTAGAAAATTATGGCTAGGACAGTGAGACATACAAAAATAGCTTAATATCTAATCAAATTAACAAAATTATGAGTGGGTATGTTTCTTGGTATATGTATGCATAAAAATCTTTGAAAGACAGGAGTTATACATCTAGGGCAAAATAAAGACTTTTAATGATAACGTGTGTTGGAAAGCACAGGCATAATTCCCAACTACTCCTAACATTCACAAAATATTATTTTAAATTTTACAAGCAACAGTACTGACCAATGAGGATCAGTGCTTAAGCCAAGTTTGTCTCAGTTTTCTCATGGTGAGTAAACCTTAGTGAGTAAGAGGGTTCATGCATGTGTAAAATGAATGTTAGTTCACGGCAAGTTGAAAATGCTGAGAAGGGGGCACAGCTTTCATAAACAGCAAAATGATGGGTCGGTGCAGTTTGGTTAACAGCTGATCTGTGTCGAGACAAGGAGGGTACAGTGGTGGAGAATAGCAATGCTTTGGACAAATCCCACTTCTGGCACTTTCTAGCCATGTAATTTGAGGTACATTCAAAGTTCTACCCTATTTCAATTTTCTTACACTTGAAATGAAAGCAATAATATTTTTGCCTTCTACAAATGATGAGAAAATTGAAACTTATTGTGCAGAAGGCACCAAAGTTAGTGTTAAATTAGCTTCAACTTCATAACAAATCTATAATAAACATTGGCCATTAATAATGTGATGAGAGCCAAATTAAATAGCTCATCTGCTACCTAACTTACATTTATTCAAGGTATAAGGACAATAAATATGAAATGTTGATGTTATTTTAATGAAGGAAAGTTTAAAAACTCATATTGTGTCTTGATATGGAGATGTTAACCAGAATCATAACTATTTTAAAAATGGGTAATCATTTGCTTCATTTTGATCAATATTTTGTGAGAGTACGGTGGTCCTCAGTCGTGATTCTATGTTAAGATGATACGGCACATTTTAAAACTTGTCCTATTAGGTGAGATAGTCTGAGAATGATGGCTATGTATGTCTAGTAGAGCAGCAACCAGGGTAAGAAGCAATGTTGTTAATTCCTGAACTGAATATGGATTAGTTTATAACAAATCTTCATGTGATACGATAATGTGATTCTAGTATTAGTGGACCTGGTAATATGTGGTGCTATGATGTTTTTCTTAAATTTTCTCTTTGATCCCATTCATTATAGAAATGTTAGAATAATTTCAGAAGCATGTTTTTGCCTCAAGATATATAGAGCTATGGCAAAAGTATGTTGCTTGAACCTTAGACTTTCAGAAAAAAAATCACTTAAAACCAGGAACTCAGAAAGTTGATTTGTTTTATTAGTCTCTTGACTATGAATGAGTTTTGTAGGACACGATGTTTTTCTGAAGTAATTATTTCTGGAATAAGTTTCTTCAATTTATTTTTAAATTAAGAATTTATAATCATGGCATTCAGAAATACACCCCAATTGATTACTGAAATGTGCTATATGCATTGCCTAAGATCTAATCAGCATATTGAAAAATATTTCATACATATTTAAAATTTTCATATCTTTGCTGCATTGCAGTGCCAGAAATTGTATTTTTTATTCAATGGCTGTCATATAAAACCTAATACATATTTGTAAATCTTAATTCAAACTCAATGGGTATGGATCCATACAAGCTTAAACTGCAATTTCGCACAACTGTAGTTTTAAATTACAAATCGTGAATGCATTTAATGTGCTCCGCTGTCTGGAAAGTGGCTTAGAGAGCTACATGTCTAAAAGGTGGCACAAAATACACCAGGCAAGGAGAAAATTCACCATCTTTTTGCTTTTCAGTAATAATTACTCTCATTCCACTTTGCTATAGTTCCTCTAATGACATCTTTTGGTAAGAATATAAATTTTCATTTTCTCATATTTATTTTTAAACCAAATAATTTTGTAAATGTGTGTTCCTCCTAGAGAGGTTGCCCTCTGCCAAATGCATCTATGAAATTATGTCATTTAAATGCTGTACCATCTCGACGACAGTATTTTGCATAGTTTCACAGCATACTAATCAAAATAGAAGATCACTTACGTTATTTCTTGCTAGACAGATATCATTCATTCCATGAGAGTCACTCATAAGACAATCTTTTCCTTTAGGGACCAAACAATTTCTCCTCATTTGACACCTTTTACTCAAAGTACTAATTTTCTAAAGTTAATCTAACTTTCTTTTTTCAAAATTTGCAGCAGTTAACTTCTAAAATATCAGTTCTATCATAGTATCCCTTTCTGACAAATCTTCAAGGGCTTCCCACTGCATGCAGAAGACAGAACGCCTCCTTGACCTGCCTGTCAAAGTCCCGCATGCTTTCCTCTCGTGCTGTGGTTCCTTCCCATCTCACTGCTCTTCACACTCTGTCCTCTCACTTTTTTACTGAGTGGACCCAGCCCTGTGATCCTGATCCTAATCTTCAATCATATTTGGACAAACCTTATTTTCCTCTCTACTGTTTTTTGTAAACGTCTATCAGATACTGTTGTTTGGAAGTCAAAGTTTTCTTGGTTTCTGTTTTAGAGATTTTTTTCTTTCTCCTTACCCCCTTCCACGTTAGTTATGCACCTCTTGGATCTTTCATTTGACTTGCTCTAGCTAATTTTATTTTCTTGTCCCCAGTGTATTTTCAGACTCTTGAGGACAGAGATCAAACCCTGCTTGTCTTGCTATCTATAGGACAAAGTGCAATGCTTTGTTTAAAAATGATGCTCAAAATACATGAGCTGGGAGAAAAAAGCAAAGAAGAGTTTGCTCATCACTTTTTCTTGGAGCACTGTACATGCTAAATGACAGCCTATTAATAGGTCATTAATAAGTGTCTGTGTGCAAGTGAAGGTGCCATTCTGAATATGCTGTCTGTAATTTTGCACTCTTCACATAATCTGTTGTTGTTCAAATACTTGATTACTTCACATTTCTAAGTTCTTTCCAGGAAAGATTAAAAGGAGATTTGGTCTTTCATTAACATAGTACTTTTCAAAAATGATGCTTTTGAAGTTTAATGTATTGTTTTTATAACATTATTTTGAGCACATAAATACAGCTTTTATTCCTTCTAAGCATAGATAATCTTGTCAATTTTTAACAGAAAACATTGTAAAACAGCAGAAAAATGCTTGTATTCTTTAAATTATCAGGTATGAACAGATACACATTGCTGGTTTGATTTTTCTCACAAAGTAAATGTTATATCTCTATCCTGCAAATTATCACAGAATATTGAAGAAATAAAAGAATTGACAAGTACCTAAACTTTGACACTGTAAGTAAAAGAACTACCTATTTTAGTATCTGGATATTTGATGTAAATAGATGCTTAAATTTTAATCCTATTCATTATGAATAATTTCAAATCACAAGCATGTTTTATTGTTTAGATTTTATTATTTTTATCCTTAAAACAATCTTTTGGGAAGGCATTGACTTTCCATGAGCATATACTAGATACCAGGTCCCCTGCCAAAGAAAAATGAATACTATTCTTTCAAACTGATATTGCTTTAAATTTGTAGATAGGAGCATAACAGATATGATTTCCTCCTTTCAATATCTGGAATACTTTAAGGCCCCACTCTATACTCTGTTTCCTACAAGCAGCCTAAAAGACTCCACAAAAAATGAAAAATCCCCATGACAGATATGTGAAATCATAAGGTAAATCATCACTAGAAAAAATATGAAACAAAGTAAAAACATGATATAAATGTAAACTTAAGGGAAATATCAGCAGAAGACAGAGTATTTATAAGAATTTATACAAAGCAAATGTTTATGGACTTTTTGGGACTTGGATATAGAGCTGACTTTTTTTTTCCAGTCTTTTTTTAGATAGGTTTCGCTATGCAGTTTAATCTACCCTTGAGCTCACTTTGTTGCCCAGGCTGGTCTTGAACTTGCAGCGATCCTCTTTTGTCAGCCTCTTGAGTACTGCGATTGCACGAGTGTGCCATCATGTCTAGCATGGAGAGTTGATTGTTTCTTCTCTTCTCTTCTCTTCTCTTCTCTTCTCTTCTCTTCTCTTCTCTTCTCTTCTCTTCTCTTCCCTTCCCTTCCCTTCCCTTCCCTTCCCTTCCTCTTTCTTTCTTTCTTTCTTTCTTTCTTTCTTTCTTTCTTTCTTTCCTTCCTTCCTTCCTTCCTTTCTTTCTTTCTTTCTTTCTTTCTTTCTTTCTTTCTTTCTTTCTTTCTTTCTTTCTTTCTTTCTTTCATCTTTCTTGTCTTTTACAGACAGTGTTTCACTTTGCAGTTCATCCTGGCCTTGAACTCACTTTGTAGCCCAGGCTGGCCTCAAATTCACAGCAATCCTCCTGCCTCTGCCTCCCGAGTGCTGAGTTGACTATCTCTATTGAGTTATATTTCAAAAACTCTAGGCATAGTTCTCCAAGTACAGCAATGTGAGGAAGACCAATGGATAGAAATTGCCGCAATGGTTTGCTTTAAGGAAATAAACTTTAGTCCTGAATAGACTCTTTAGTATTTAATAACCACAGAGTTTCTAAAGATTACACATAATTATTTCATTAGATCCTGAGCTAGCATGTCAAATGCAGTGTTTTATTTTTCTTTTAAATAAGAAAACTGGTGTCTGAAAATAGCCTAGACATGATATTATCATTTAAGTGGACAGGTTGGTCTGAGGGTACACTGTAGCACAAACTAAGTAGTGGGAAATGTAAATACTGACTGCAACAAATAGGCCAGGCTGCTATATAACAATCAAAATAAAATGCTATTAAATCTGATTATATAAGTTATTTTAATATAGATTATCTGACATGGGCAAATGCTGAATTTGTATATATTTGGACTTATCAATATATGTATACTTGTATTTACATCTTTGCAGAGGGTGCATAACACTAACATACAGTTATTTTTTAAAAGAGTAGCATTGTAGCAATAAAATAATGTCCATATTTGTTCCATGATACAATATTGCTGGATTTCCATGAAACAATGCACTTTGCCAAGAAAAACCTAACATCAAAGAAAAACATAGACGATTTGGTTCTTATTTTCACTAATTAGAAATCAACTAATGGAGCTCTCAGTTGCAGGTAATGACAAAATCTAGTATTAGATGTCCCCAACTAAAGCAAACTTTAGAAGTTTTCACAAAACAGGAGCCAAAGACACTGTGAAGCATTTAATCTAGAGGGATGCTGTCATATGGATAGGTACCTTATCCTCTCTTTACCTTTGTATCAATCACTCAGGTTCAGAATCTCTAATAGAAGAGTCCAGATAAGTGGCTGAGGTCACAAATTGGTCCCTTAGCTGTCAGAGGATGAGCGCATGGAGGATTTGGCCTTTCTGCTTCCACACAGGAAGTTTGATGACTGCCTTCCATGAAATCAGGCACAGTGAAAACTTGAAAACCAGAATGAGTGCTCTAAATGTTACCTACCAAGGCTTTTAGAAACAAGGAATCATTAAGATGATATAAAGATCACTGCAGGTCCAAAGACAGAAGGGATTCATGAGGGGAAAAAACAGGAATTCTATGAAAGAAAGTCCATGGTTTAACAGAAATAAATTTGCAAGGGAGAGTTCCAAAGGGTAGGGAAGGAGGAGGAGAGACTGCTGAAAAGTTAATCATTGAAACCTGGCATAAGGGTAGGTGATGGAAAGCAGGAATCCTGACAGGAAAATTCAGAGGAAGATAAAATCAAAGGTATGATTTGTGTGAGTACATTAGCGCTCTGATCATAAGTAGGTGAGACAGGAAGTCAAGAAAAGCCAGTGACATATAGAGTCCATTTTATTGCTTTCATTTTTAAAAGGAACACTGTGAGTACACTGAGAATTTCTTATGTCATCAAATCCTTTGAAGAATCAGCGTAGACAATGGTTTCTATTATTATTGACAACATGAGAGTTCACGGATTTCTGAGCTTTTATTTCTCTAGTCTTCATAGATGTTTGAGCTTGTTTCTTACAAAGCACTAAACTATTTTAGAGACATTAATAGACTTTTTCACTAATTTATAAATTCTTTGAGGTTGAAGAACTAAGCTTGTACAATTTGATATAGCATCTAATGCAGAACTTAAAATTTGGAAAGGTATACAAATTAGTGCCAAGTGAACTAATAAATATGTACTGAAAAGTGGTAAGAAACTATTCCATTACTATATTTTCACCAAATCTTAGTCTCAACATTTCATACATTGTAAATGACATAATGAAGTTTGTCAAGAGAGAAAATGAGCAAATAAACTGGAGCGCCCCCCACCTTTTTTTGCTTTTTTCCTTCTGAATCCTCTTCAGTTCAGCAAGCAGTTACCGTGCCTATCGAATGCAGGTGCAAGTATGTTAGTACACAGATTGGTAAAGCCCATTTCTTCCTTTGAAAAACCTACAGCTTCATATTCATATTATCAGTGTCTATACCCCAACTTGGAGGTACTAAAATTGAATTTCTGAGGATTAAACCTAGGAATTTGATTTACACAAGTCTTCATTGATCATTAAGCATCTGACAGCTCAAAAATCAGAGTGATGCTAAAAAGCAGATGAATTAAAACAAACAGTCAACAATTCTTGAAGAAAAATGGGTGAGAAATGTCATCAAAAAAGAAAGGTTATAAGATATATACCTGAATTTTGGTATTTAGGGATTTTTAAACAAGTGTGAACAAAACTATTGGCAATGGTAAATAATTTTATTTCTATTGCCAGGTAACAAAGGAAATTAATTTCTTTAGAATTTTACTAAATGTCATGTAGAATACAATAAAAGACTTTATTATAGCAGGTAAAACTTCATATATAAAAGCTAACAGGTCTGTGTACAAATACATAATGGTATGAAAAAATAAGGAAAGGGAAGCTTTTTATAACTTTCCTCATGTCATCTCAAATTTGGATAATTCATCACTACTGCCATAATTTACAATATGTATTCAGAAAAGCTCATGTATTAAAATATGAAAGGTGACACAGGTCTCTGTCATGGGGAATTGTCAGCGGGGGAATTATATGCAGGAAAATTTGTCTTTTGTTTCTATGTCAGAGAGAAAAGTAGAATGATACTAAATCAATTGCATGATTTTGAACAAGAAGGAGAAAGCAAACTCTTCATAATGGCAGAACAGCCCATGGGGGTTGATGTCCAGAATATTATTGGATATTGATAATTTCTATAAAACAGAATGAATTGTGTCATTTTGAAAAGATTTACCACTTAATGTCTGTGAGTTCAAAATAGACACGAATCTTATTATTTCCTTTCTTCATATGTTAAGTGTCTTTTACAATAAGGAAATTACTTTTATAATTATAATCTTCAGTTGTTTTCAGAATAATTGCATTTTTTCAAAATACTGACATAATCTGTATCATTAAACTTATTTAAATTTAATGTGTGTGTTTTATATTAAATATAATCGAAGACATTATGCTATAGTAGGAAAGTCATAAATAAAAAAATTGATTGGCCTTATTATGAACCTTGAATAACTGCTGTCAAATAAACTAGACTTTCATTGCTACTGCATGGAGTTCTGTCTAATAAAAAGAGGTGTAAGATGACTGAAGAATAAGGGTACAGATTAGGATAAGCAAGTAAGAAGGTACTAGATTACTAAGATAAAACTAACCGGGATTAGGATGTTCATATTTAATATGAATAATATAATGCATTTACTAATAATCTGAAAAGCTACTTTTGCATTTTGTTTTCAAGTTGTTTAGAGTTTACCCAGTGAAAAGTACTTCAAGAGCCAAGAAATGGGCTTAAATAGATAATCTGTGAAAAGAAACCAGAATTTGGAAACCAAAGTAACTAACTAACTGACTAAACAAATCATTCTGAGAAATCAACTAGACATTTCAGAGAAAACTGACAAACGATATCATATCTGGCTCTTTCTCCAGTGTTTAACAATTGATAGCTTATTATAAAGCGAATGTCAACGTGGTGATGTTATTTAAATAACGTGTGCTTAAAGGTGGTGCATGGTGAAGTATCCATATGACCTATTAAAGCTTCACTGTATTATTTGTAAGATTTGATAAGGAAAGCATTGGGACACCATCGCTGACTTAAAGAAAAGATGGAGAAATTTTAAGCCATCTGCCAACATTACTTTTCAATATAGAAAAGTAATTTTAATTTACCATAATAGATCTAGAATTATTTCTCAAGAGATACGCAAATATTTGAGAATGCTGTGTACGTTTTAAACTCAAATGCAAGGAAAGAGATGTTTCTGGTCATCCTGGACTTACATAGATCATCAGTTGGAACAGAATTCCTAGAAAGAATAATGTGAGTTTAGAACCTGGACTTAGCGAATTTATGCAGGGGGACGGAGCTTCCCTTGGCCTCCTCATCTTTCTGTTAGCTTCCTCTCTGTCCGCATAGTGCGACGCCTGAGCACATCCACGAGTGTGTCTGCATTTCCCTGCATCTGTGGAACGCCATCACGCCAGTCACAAAAACCCCTTCCCCACAGTTTTGCCTGGAGCTGCCATAATTTATTCAGATTTAATGAGGTAAATGAGAAGATCCTCTGGAACCGTCTGCTCCTCACAACTGGACATTTTCTTTTTCGCTTAAGTGGTTAAATTATTCTGTTATCAATAAGCAAGATACAGTGGACTTTTAGAGTGCAGAGTTTCTCTATTTACTTATAATAATCTCTAAATTCATGCTCAGGTTTAATAGTGGCCAAATTGACGCTGTGTTGTGTTTCAATCTCAATGATTGTCGCTCCTTTTCTCTGGTACCCAGATGTAGAAAAAATATATATATTCTTAGTTGGTGCCAAGCAGAATACTTCGGTTGAATAAAAATTTCATTATTATGCAAGGGAATGGAATCAGAGTAAAAGAATTTAGAGATTATAATGGAAATTCTGTGATGCCAGAATTGTGAAAAAATCCAATGAACCAATGGAATAAGTATGAGAAGTAAATGAAAGTATTTTAAGGGTGAGTAAGGGCAATGTGTGTTTTTCTGTAATAATTTTATTAAATTTAAGCATCACCAAATTTTTTTAATCATACTTTAAACATAAATATACAGAAAAGCAAATATTTCAACAGCAGTATTCCTGTGACACCTTCATTTTCAGCCTCTTTAATTCATCCTGCTGAATGAATGTCCATTTTCTTCTTGGCAATCTAATTATAGATGTTTCCTATTTTTAAATGATAGCAAAACAAAACTCAAATGTGCCTATTTTTAAATATTTATGCCTTTGCATGTTAGAATGCTAAAAGAGTGTGAACTATGATCTACTGTTCAGGCACTATTCTAAGCAATTTCATGTATTAGTGCTTTTGTACTTAATGCATTAGAAATTGGTTTCCAGGTTCAAAGAAGAGGGAGTGACAGTCACCCTTGTGATGAGTACCTAATGTGTCCAAAATGCTCATTGTATGTTTATAGTTAATTGGTTAATTGTATTATTTATTAATTAGACATTTATTACCAGACAGCCACTGTAAATCAAGGAAACTATAATACTACATGAAATAGACAAAGCTTATATGCCATTAAAAAGTATAGAGATTTATGAAAGCAAAATACTTGGTACACCTGAATCATTCATGGAAGTGTTCCTTGATGAAGTGAGTTGCAAGTGAGTGATGAATTTGTAGTTGTAAAATTATTCTATGTAAAATTTAGGTAAAATTTATGAGACCATAATCAAAGGCTTTCAGGGCAAAGAAACATGACTTCCTTAAGAAATGCTGACATGAACAGAGTTAAAACATTTTTTAATTCTTCCTATGGATTGTAAGTTATAGTAGATTAACCCTTTATAAAGACTGTGTAATATGAGCTTGCATTACTAAAGAACTATATTCATTCGTGTGGTGCATATACAAGTATTTTCTCTTTAGTCTCAGTATATTCCCTTAGCTGGTTTGACTTTCAAAAGCACATGTTGGTAAATTGTGGATATGCTCACACACAACTAAGAGGCCAGTTGCCCACTGCTGTCTCTGCCCTGTAGTCAGGATCTATCTTGAAGCTTCTCTCACAGAAGATTTGACAGCACTCTTTTTGCTCAAGTTACATGGAGCCCCTCCCTTTCTGGTCACAACAGAGAGGCTGCTTTGAGGTTTTACTGGTATTCGTCCTTCATACATGTCCAGCTCAGCCCCGAGAGTCAGCAGGCATTGCTAAAAAGCAGTGCACTGTCTGCAATCCAGAAACTTGCCTTGCTGTCTGATCAAAGAACAGTAAAAGATGAGAATCAGTTGCGACTATTAAAGTGCCAAGATAGCCTGAATAAAAAAGCAATACTGAAAAGGAATGGACATTAAAATAAAGCTATTAATTTAATTGTTACATCACTAGTCAGTCTTATAAAATACAATTACTCTGTTGTTTGTTTTATAGTTCTAAAATACAGTGATAACATTTTGTGGATATTTATTTTAATCACAAAATTATGTTCATAATCCTTAGGAATTGATAATTGATAAAAATTAGTAGAGATAATAATTGCTGATGATAACTGAGAGTTATTTAGTACTAGCTACATTTTGAGTACTATTCTAAGCAATTCTAATGTATTAATATGGTGTATTAATCTGTTCATGTATTACGCACTCTAAGGTTGATTCCAGCCCAACATAAAATGGAGTAAACATATTCCATGCCCTCTGTCCCATTAAATGCAGCTCTGAAATATGAATAGAGTATGTAGGAGAAGCTCTTTGATAGCTTTGAAAAGTTAAAAAAAGAAAGAGTAGGCTGATTAGGAAAGAAGACCCAAATTTTAGTCAAAACTAAACTTGGAATTTTACCATATTTTTCTGCACTGGTCTGGTTTGGACTCAGTGCATCTTCTAACCCAAATATGGCCCCTGATTTGAACAAAGACATCAAAAGGCTTCTATAATCTTACCAGTGTTTAACAACTTGAATTCCTACCTAAGGACACATAATGAAAAATTAAAGGAAAAGAAAAGAAAAGAAAATCTGATGCTCCAAAGTGTGCTGCTGAATTCTTTCAAATTTAAAAATGTGGTATTGACTGTATTTCATAGAAGTTGAAGTAACCTCTCAAGATATTTATGAAGTCAACATTAACCTACTATCAAAAATAGACAAAAATCATACACACATACAAAAATGATAGACCATTAAGAAACATAGACATAAAAATTTCAGCAAGATATTAAAAAATTGGATTCTCAATAATAGATGAAAGGAATAACACACCAGAGATAAACGGGGATTACCTCGAGCACTTCCATGTTAATTCACTGTTAAAAGCTCAATCAGTGTAATCCATAATACTAACAGGATAAAGATGTACTAATATATTACAAAGCAAAAGCCATGTGACCATATCATTTGATGGAAAAAAAGTTTTTAAAAACTTTAATATGTATTTGAGATTTAAAATAAAATCCTCAATTTAACGAAGTGTGTCTATTCAGCAATTTGTAAGTCACGTCATTCTCAACAACAGATGTAATACTTTCTCTAAACAACCTAGAATAATCCAAGGTTATTCACTTTCCCCAGTGTTATTGAGCATCATACTACTAGTCTAGCCAGTGAAATATTTCAGAAAAAGAAACAAGAAGCATGAAGTTTAGCAAAAGCAAGCGTTAACTATGCACTGATCTGATTGTCTACATAAAGCTTTACAAATAATTCAAAAACTGAAAGATATTCTTAGAACTAATAAGTCAGTTTGCAACTGCATATTTATATAATAGCAATGAGCAATTGGAAGCAGACATTAGCAAATGATACCATTTAAAATTGTTGCAGAAATTAGATACTTAGGTGTAAATCTAAGAAACCAAGTATAGAACCTATATTTTGAAAAGTATAAGAACTAACAAAATAAATTTTTGAAGAGACTGGAGAAATAGACAGTCATATAGTATTCTTTAACTGGAAGATTCAACATTATACAGATATCCATTAAACACATATTGACCTATAAATGTAATGTAATTCAGATAAAATCCCTTCAGGATTTTTGCACATATAAGCAGGTTGTTGTAAAATTTATCTGGACTAGGAAAGAAGCTGGAATATTTAGAAATTTTTTAAAGGAAGAATTTCTTTACTCATTGATATTAAGATATAAAACAAAATTGGGATGATCAAGACAGAGTAATATTTATGAAAGGACAGGCAAATAGATCAAGTGGAACAAAAATGAAAATAAAGAAATAGACCAGTAAAAATATGTTCAATTGTTATTTTTACAAACAGCAAGGTAAATCAAGGGAGAAAGACAATTCTGCCAACAATAATATGGGGACAACTAAAATTGGTGTGCAAAATAGTGAACCTCAAGTTAACTTGTACAATGTACAAAGTTAAAACTAAGTGAACTATAGGACTAATTGTAAAATTCTGAAACTTTTCAAATAACATACAAAACCTGGCACATGACAAGTTCCAAGAAAGAAAAAAAGAATTAATTGAATTTCAACAATATTAAAAATTTTGCTCTAACGAATAACAAAGCAAAAATCCACAAGAAAATATTTAGAATTACATGTTCAAAATTAACCTGTATCATAAATATATAATGAATTTTCAAATTTCAAAAGCAATTAAGAAACTGATTCTAAAATTTATATGAAGAAGCAAAATTTCCAGATAGTCAATGTTAAAGGTAAAGAATAAAGTCAGAAGACTGACATTGTTCAGTGTCAAACATTACTATAATGCTGCAATAATCAAGAATGCATAGTATCAGCTAAAAAAAAATAGATATATGGATGAATGGAACAGAACAGAGAAGAAAAAAATGAATCACATGAGTAGATTCTTTGACAAATCAGTGAAGATACTACAATAAAAATAGTCTTGCACTCAAATGGAGTTAGAAAAGCTAAAACTCTGCTTAAAAATGAATGAATGTGGACTCCAGTAGTTTATTCCTTTACAAAGATTAACTAGAAAATGGATTATGTACCTAAAAGTAAAATGCAAAATTTAAAAACTCTAAGGCAGAAGAAAATCTAGGTGAACTTTGATTTGGTAATAACTTTTATATACTATATATAGCACAATCAATAAAATAAGTAATCGAAAATGGATAACCCAGTCTTTATTAAAATTATTAAAATTTTTTTCTGGAAAAAATATTGAAAGAATTTTAAAAATATCTAAAATTGTGAGAAATTATTTTCAAAAGTATTGCTATTAAAATTTGTGAAGTATTCTTAAATCTCAGTAATATAAAACAGACTCCCTATTGAAAAAATGGGAAAAGAGTTGAACATACACCTCAACAAAGAATATGCACAGATAATAAACATATAAAAATAGTCAAAATCATATAACTCTATATAAGGATGTTTAGACCAACTTTATTTATAGTTATTAGAAGCTGGAAATCGCCAAAATATTTTTCAGTACATAGATGAACAAGATGTGATATATCCAGTCAGTGGAATATTATTTAATTCTAAAAATGCAATGAGTTATCAAATTTTGAAAAGACCTTGAGGAAACTTAAATATGTATTTCTAAATAATAGAAGCCAATCTCAAAAAGCTACATAATGTATGATGACAATTGGCAATCTCAATAAACTATACTGCAGAGTCAGAAAAAAATTATTGATCATCAGAGTTAATTGGGAAAGAAGGGATGATTATATGAAACCAAAATTTTTAGCACAGTAAAACTTCTGGATAAGATTTTAAAATGGTGGATATGCATTATTACACATTTGTTAAAACCCACTGAATGTTTAACAACAAGAATGAACCCTAGTGAAAAATCTAGACTTTGTATGACAATGATGGATGAATGATAATTATACAATTATTACGGGAAATTTTAATAGGGAGAGAAGATAGGTGGCAAGTAGGATAGAAACATGGGAATTCCATGTTTTTCAAGAACCTTAAATAGCTTTAAAAATGAAGTTTATTAATTTAAAAATATTTCAGCAATAAAAAACAAGCAATCTAACATGAGCAGCAAACTCAAACAGATATTTTATCAAACAGGACATATAGATAATAAGCACATACACAAAAATGTATTCATTATCATTAGTCACTATGTCAATGAGAATTTTTAAAAAATTATGGGCTATCAGTGTTTAACAGAATAATTTTAGTGAAAAAACAACGAAAAAAGGCACTCAGTTGGGAATTTACTTCAATGGTAGAATGTTTGCATAGACTGGGCAAAAGACTCAGCAGTTCTAATAAATCTACATATACCATAAGCTCCATTAATCCCACTCTTAGCTACTCTGGAGAAGTAAAAACTTATTTTCACACAGAAGGATATGTGTGAGCATTCCATTCATAATCACCTGAAGAAATGGAAATGTT